>VMDO01001298.1:0-87483 GCA_007922755.1 Pedetes capensis
TGATTTCTTTGATAATCCATTGATCATTCAAAAGTATCTTATTTAATTTCTATGTATTTGTAACATCTTATAGCTTCTCTTGGTATTTAATTCTAGCTTTATTCCATTGTGGTTTAACATGGTATAAGAAATAATTTCAATTTTTTTGTATTTGTTGAGGCTAGGGTTTTGAGCTAAAATGTGGTCCTTTTTAGAAAGTGTTCCATATAGCATTTAGAAAAACATGTATTCTTCATCTGTTGGATTGAATACTTTATAGACATGTGTTAAGTCCAATTGGTCTATGTTTTTGTTGTTGTTAGGTGCCATCAAGTTGATGTCTGACTCATAGCAACCCTATGTACAACAGAAGAAACATTATTGTTAATCCTTCTCTGCTATTCATAGCATTTTCAATGGCTGGTTGTTTTGGGGGAGCCGGTTGCTGGGTCCTTCTCCCAAGCCTACAGCACCTAGTGTTTTCAGGTGGTCTCCTATCCAAGTACTAACCAGGTGCAACTCTGCTTAGCTTCTGAGATCTGATGGGATTAAATGTCACAGTGGTACGGCTGCAGGCAGTTGGCCTATCATTTTGATTAAACCCATGATTTCTTTCTTGAGTTTTGCTCTGATGATTTATCTATTGGTGAGAGTAAGGTATTGAAGTCACCCATAATTATTATGTCTGGACCTATGTGTTCCTTTACGGTCAGTGATGTTGGTATTATGAAATTATGTGCCCCAATGTTTGGTCCTTGGATAATTACAATTGTTATGTTTCCTTGGTTAATTGTTCTCTTTATTAATGTGTAGTGATCTTCTTTGTCCTTTCTGATTGATTTAGGGCTGAAGTCAAGTTTATCAGTTATCAGTGTAGCAACTCCTGCTTTTTATTGGTTTCCCAGTGCTTAGTAAATCATTTTCCATCTTCTTGTTTTCAGTCTGTATGTATCCTTTTGAATGAAGTGAGTCTCTTGAAGGCAGAAAACTGTTGGACCTTCTTACCTAATCTGGCTGGCTAATCTGATCCTCTGAGGAGAAGAGTTAAGATCTCTGATGTTCAGGGTTATTACTGAAAGGAGTTTGTTGTTTTTGTAATTTTGTTTGTTGTTTTCTAGTTGGAGTGTTGATTGAGCTTCACTTTGTTCTCTGTTCATATTAGGGTCTGCTGGGTATTTATGTTGTAAATCCTTGCTTCTTTCTTACCTTTTGTTAGTTTAAGTGTTCCTCTTGTAGATTTTATTCATTCCTGTGGTCTCACCTTTTTTATTCAGTATATAGGATTTCCTTAAGCATCCTCTACAATGCTGGTTTGATAGTTATGAATTGCTTAAGTTGGTTTGTTTTTCTTAGAAATTCTTTATTTCATCATCTATGTTAAAAGATAATTTTACTAGACATAATATTCTTTGTTGGCAGTTATTTGCTTTCAGGATTTGAAATATAACAGTCCATGCTTTCCTTGCTATTAGGGTGATTGTTGAGAGGTTTGATATTATTCTGATGGGTTTACCTTTGTAGGTGAGTTTTTTTTTTCTTTAGAATTGTTTCTTTGCTTTGGAGATTTAGCATTCCAACTATAGTGTGACATGGAGAGGTTCTTTTCTGATCCTGTTTTTTTTTTTTGGGATTCTGGATGCTTGTGCTATTTGGGTATCTATTTCTTTCCCTATATTTGGAAGGTTTTCTGTTAATATTTTGTTGAATAGATTTCCTAATCCTTTGGTTTCAGCTTCAATTCCTTCTTCTACACCATGAATTCTTGCGTTATGTCTCTTCATATTGTCTCATCCATCTTGGAAATTGTGGTCATTACTGTGTTTTTTCTTTATTTGTGTCTGCTTTATTTAATACTTCAACTTTTTTTTTTTTTTTTTTTTTTTTACATTCCTGATATTCTTTCTTTTGCCTGGTCCAGTCTTCTGGTGTTGCTCTCTATAGTGATCATAATTTCATTTGTTGTGTTTTTCATTTCCAGTTTTTGTTTGACTTCTTTTAGAATTTCAATTCCTTTGCTGAATTTTTATTCTATGTTTGATACATTTTTTTTTTTTAGTACTGGGGGTTGAACCCAGGGCCTCACGTCTGCATGCTTTGCAAGTGCTGGGCCACTGAGCTGCACACCCAGCCCATTTATTTTTTATTTTTTTATTTTTTTGAGACAGGGTGTTGCTAAGTTACGCAGACTTCCTCTGGTCTCGAACTTGCGATCCTCCTGGCTCCACCTCCCAAGATGCTGGGATTACAGACATGTACCACCATGCTTGGTGTTTGTTTGATACATTTTTTGTCAAGGGCCTGGATTGCATTCATCTGGTTAGTTGTGTTTTCTTTGAAGTCACTTATCATTTTATAACTAGACTGTTGAATTCTTTTTCTGGCAAATGAAGGGTTTCAGCTTCTTTATTTTAAATTATTGTGGAGTAAAGGTCATTTGCTTTTTCATGTTTTGTGTGTTTCTATTTTGGGTATTCTTCATTATTTAGACTGGTTATCTCTTCCTGATTTATTTGTGGTTCTTCTTTTTGTACAGACTATTCTTGAGGTCTTGGCTTCCAGTATCACTCAGGACAAAGCAATCTGATTGTATGTTAATAAGTCCTACTGCATCTAGATTTGTAACTTCAACTAACCTAATTTAAAGACAGCTAGTACTTGAGAAATTGTTTAAGGAGAGGAAATACTATGGATAGTAGAGTAAGTTTTAGGGTTTAATATTAATTATAATATAAATATCAACAGCAGAGGAATTAAAATCAGGGGAAGAGGTAGGGAAGGAGAAGGAGAAAGAACAGGGTTATAAGAGAGTGAGGAAAAGGAGCAGGCAGAAAGGGGAGTATTAGAGAGTGAGTAAGAAAAGAGCTTGCAAAAATATAAGACTGTAGATCTGCTTATGCCTTGTATAAAGTATTTATATGTACATATAAGGTTATACAAGCACTGTAAGAGGTATAATAGATACAAATATGAAAGTTCTACTTCTTTCTTTCCTTTTTTAAAAAATGCATTTGTGAGTATTGAAAGAATTGTTGTTAAATATCAAGGATAATCTAAAAGGAAAAATAAGATGTTAATTTGACAAGGAAAAAGAATGAAGAAGACTAGTATTAAAGAAAGAAAGGGAGATTAAAGAAAAAAAAAAAAAGAAAAGAAAATCCAGCCAAGCACTATAAGTAGTCTCTTCTAGATATCTTTCATGCTGGACCTGTTTAGGAAGTGCTGCCTTCTGGCTAGATGTTCCACCGTCCAGCCAGATGTCATGTCTTCCAGCTGGATGACTTGCCTTCCAGGTGGATGTCCCACCTTCTAATAAGATGCCTTCCTGTAAGATTCACAGCAGCCATGGTGGAGGTTTGAATTACAAAGTGCAGATGTATTCTTATTTCTCAATTTGTGGATTTCACTGGCATCTGCTGAGCCAGGTGATCAAAGTCTAACTTACAAAGACTGGGCAGATCTCCTCTGCTTCCCTGTGTGCTTGCACCTATGGTGCTTTGGTCCCACATTCATGACTTCAGAGAAGATTGCCACCACCAATGCTGAGACCACCACCTGTGGGATCCGTTTCTCAGTCTCTATGCCTATGCCTCACAGGTGTTCTGGCACAGGGTAAGCTCTCTCTGCCTTGGACTCAGTCATAGGTTGGGACAATTTGTATAGTGCACCTCCCAGGCTGTTGAGCAAAGGCTAATTCACCTGGATAGGGTGTGCCTCCTTAGTTTCCCAGGTCAGTTGAACCAGAGTAGGCTTGGTGGGTTTAGAGCAAGATGCTGGCTGCCAGCAATGTGACCACTATGTGTGTGATTCCTTCCCCAGTTTTAGTGCCTATGCCTAATAATTTCTATGGTACCAGAGCAACTCCCTCTGTCTTAGCCTTGGTCACAGGTAAAGGTTAATTTTGCAGAGAATGCCTTGGCTGGTCACCTATATTGAGTCCAGTAAGTGTGGGATTTCTTTCCTATATTCTCAGTGGATATGATTTTTTTGGAACCAATTTTATAAATCCCTTAGGCACTTTTCCACCTCTAAGTGCTACTCATTTCAAATAAAACCTATTTTCTGTATAAATTTGAGCCTTTTGGTGGTTTTTCTTTTCCTCCTCTCTGCTAGGTAACCACACAGCTGGTGCTTGGTCCTGCATGCTTGCCTGTAGTTATGTTCAGTTGTGTATTCTCTTTCCTGTTGTGTGGGTCTCTGTTTTCAGTGTAATTTGTAGAATTTTATCAGATCAATGCCCTTTTCATTGCAAATACATTTTTTCACCAACATAAGTGATGAGTATACACATGGAATTCACCTGATGGAACATATAGAAACTAAAGTGACTACATTTGTGGGAAAACATGATGGAAAAGCTCAATATCAAAAGTTAGAACAAGACTAGGAGCTAATTGTGGATCAGACCATCAAGTGCTCATATGCAGGTTCAGGCTGAAATTAAATTAAGTTAGAACAAATACAAGAACCAAGCTATGACCCTGAGTACATCCCATGGGAGTTCAGACATGATCTCAAGAATATATGTGATGCATTAGACACTAATGATCCAAGACCAGGCAAGTTATGGTATGATATCAAAGACATCATTCATAAGGAAAGGAAAAGGTTATTAAAAAGACAGGAAAAAAAGAAAGGACCAAATTACATGTCAAAAGAGACACTGAAACTTGCGTTTGAACATCGAGAAACTAAAGTCAAAGGAAGACATGATGAAGTTAAAGAACTAAGCAGAAGGTTTCAAAGGGCAGCTTGAGAGGACAAAATCAAATATTATAATGATGTGTTCAAAGAGCTGGAGATAGAAAACCACCAGGGAAGAACATGCTCTGCTTTTCTCAAGCTTAAAAATTTGAAGAAAAAATTCAAGCCTTGGGTGGCGATAGTGAAGGACTCTACAGGGAAAATATAAATGACACAGGAAACCTCAAAAGAAGATGGGAGAAATACACAGAGTCATTATACCAAAAAGAATTGGTGAGTGACCAACCATTTCAAGAGGTAGTGTATGGTCAGGAACCAATAGTACTGAAGAAAGAAGTAGAAGCTATGTTGAAAGAATTGGTGAAACACAAGGCTCAAGGAACTGATGGAATACCAATTGAGATGTTTCCACAAACAGACACAGCACTGAAGGTGCACACTTGTTTATGCCAAAAGATTTGGGAAAAAGCTACCTGGCCAATTGACTTGAAGAGATCCATATTTGTGCCTGTTCCCAAGAAGGAGGATCCAACTGAATGCAGAAATTATTTAATAATATCACTAATGTCACACACAGTAAAATTTTGGTAAAGATCATTCAAAAGAGACTGCTGCAGTTTATAGACATGGAACTGCCAGACAAGCCAGATTCAGAAGAGGGCATGGAACCAAGTGGCATCATTGCTGATGTCAGATGGAGTTTAGCTGAAAGTAGAGAATACCAGAAAGATGTCCATCTATGTTTTATTAACTATTGTAAAGGCCTTTGACTATGTGGATCATAACAAATTATGGATAACATGCAAAGAATGGGAATACCAGAGCAACTAATTGTACTCATGAGGCATCTGTACATGGACCAGGAGGCAGTCATATGAACAGAGCCAGGAAACATCGCTTGGTTTAAAGTCAAGAAGGGTGTGAATCAGGGTTGTATCCTTTCACCACAGTTCTTCAATTCCTATGCTCAGCAAATAATCACAGAAGCTGGACTTTATGAAGAAGAACATGACATCACTATTGGAAGAGGACTCATTAAGAATCTGTGGTATGCAGATGACAGAACTTTGCTGAAAGCGAAGAGGATTTGAAACATTTACTTATTAAGATCAAAGAACACAGCCTTCAGTATGGATTGTGCTTCAACATCAATAAAACAAAAATCTTTATGACTGGGTCAGTATGCAGCTTCATCATAAATGGAGAAAAGATTGAAGTTGTCCAAGATTTTACTTTACTTGGTTCTATAAGTAACAGCCATGGAAGCAGCAGTCAAGAAATCAAAAGATGCATTGCATTGGGAAAAGTTATTGTAAAAGACCTCTTTAAAGTGTTAAAAAATAAAGATGTTACATGATAATGAAGGGGTGCCTGAATCATGCCATAGTATTTTCAGTCTTATTATATGCTTATGAAAGCTGGGCATTGAATAAGGGAGACAGAAGAAGAATGATGCTTTTGAATTATGGTGCTGGAGATGAATATTAAATATACCATGTACTGCAAAAAGAACAAAAATCCTTCCTAGAAGTGCAACCAGAGCACTCATTGGAGGCAAGGATGACTAGGCTGCATTTTACGTATTTTGAACATATTGTCAGGAGGGACCAATCCCTGGAGAAAGACATCATGTTTGAGAGAGTGGCATGTTAATGAAAAAAAAATTTATGACCACCAGAACTTCTTTGCAAGAATTCTTAAAAGAAGTTCTTCAGGGAAAAAGAAAGTGGTATTGGTAAGAAACTCAACTAGATGGCTTGGCACAGTGTCTACAACAATTAGCTTAAACCTAAAAAAGATCTTGTACCTAGCACAGAGTTGGGGAGTGTTTTATTCTGTTGTACATAGGGTCATTTTGACTTGGACCTGACTTGATGGTATCTAACAGCAATAACATTGCCACCTGAGTGGTTTCTGTAAATTTCTTATTATTCTCTGTTTGGGAAAAACTTTATTCCTTCCTATCCTGTTTGGTGTGCCTTGTCACATGCATGCAGTTGCTAAATCACCATCTTACATCCTCTCTCCAGTACTCATCTACTCTTTGAACTTTTGATTTCAGTTCTGAAACCTGTTTAGATTGGAAGTTATCATTCCCATTCTTATAATAAGAAAAAAACAAAAAATGTGAAAAATCAATGACTTTTCTTACACTTATTAAAGAAATCACCACCCTGAAATCTGGACAAACAGGTGAATCCAAAGAGCTGTAGCTGAAATCTGCTTACCCAGAATAGAAGCTGGTAAATGATAATTCTGATGAATTGCTGGGGATGGAGTATGGGCTGGCCTGAGAGAGTGAAATTCCTGGGCCTGTAATCTTATGCAGTGTTAGAAGGACATTTACACTTTTGTGGGGTTCGCTATCAGGAATCTCACCATGTTCTCCTGGTGAAGATCCAAGAAAGATCCTCCATGACTTTGGTAGGGGCAGAGGAAGATTAATCACTGTGATATGTGCTGAGAATGGTCTTCCTTACAAAGGCCCACTGACTTAGGGGGACAGTTCACCAGAACATTATCTCACCAAGGAAAGGGCATTCCTCCCTCTCTAGCCACTTCTGGCTTTGTTTTTTTAGTTAAGTGGATGGGAAAAGCTATACCACTGGAGAAATACTAGTGAAAGTCATTGTATAAAGACATAGGTCCACTAAAAGACAGATTTAATCATATGATTATCTTCCTTCCTTCTATACATTGCTACCACACCAACAGGGTCCCCATATAATCACAGTAGGTTATAGCTGAAATGGCTGCAAGATCTACACACTCTGAGGAGGTACTTATGGAAGCTCCAGTCTATAATAGAGACAAAAATAAGGGCACTGAAGAATTTGAAGCCTCATGTTCCTGCACCTATAGAAAATATTAAACACAACCCAGATTCCGGCTATATTAACATAAATCCTCATGGTAATAGACTTTTGTTGCTGTTGTTAGGTGCTGTCTGAGCTAAGCCCCAGCCCATAACAGCCTATTACTTGATATAATATGGATATCTTTAAACAGACAGACAGACAGACAGACAGACACACACACACACACACACACACACACACACACACACACACACACACACTTGCAAGGCTTGTCAAGGGCAAGAAGGAAATAATCTGAAGGGATAGAGCAAGTGTCAGAACTATGCTCCATATGCTGCAGATCTTGGAATTATCAGTTAAAGAATTTAAAAGAATGATTTATAAATTCATTACTGTAATAGAAAAAATATACAGCATGCAAAAACATATAAGTAATGTCAGAAAATAAGTGGTAATTCTGAGAAAGAATCACAGGAAATGTGGAAAGCAGAAACACTGCAACAGATATGAAGTGTGCTGTTGATGTACTTAGTAGTAGAGTGGACCTGGCCAAAGAAAGAATCACTGAGCTTGAAGACAGATCAACAGAACTTCCCAAACCAAAATGCAAAATAAAGAAAGAATGGAAGCCTCACCCTTATATAACCCAGAACTGATCACCTAAGAATCTGTGAGTATAATTTCAAAAGGTGTATCATACATATTACTGGAATATCAGAGAAGAAGAAAGAGAAAACAGAGAAGAACTAGTTAATAATAGCCAAGAATTTTCCAAAATTAATGATAGATACCAAAAATCAGGTCCAGGAAACTCAGAAAACACCAAGAAGGATAAGTACTTCCTTGGCGTATCACATTTCAACTGCAAAACACAAAAAACCAAAGACAAGACCTTCAAAGAAGCAGCAGAAAAACATCTTGTGTGTAGAGGAACAAAGAATTAGTGGACATCTCTTCAGAACAATGCAAGTAAGAAGACAGTGGAATAAAATATCTCTAAGTGTTGAGAAAGAAAAGACCCAACCAACTTGGAACTTCACAAGCCTGAAATTGTCCTTTAAAGTGAAGAATAAAGACATTATCTGATAAATAAAATGGAGATGATTTATGACCACCAGAACTTCTTTGCATGAATTCTTAAAAGAAGTTCTTTGGGCAGAAAGAAAATGGTATTTTTCAGAAACTCAAATCTGTATAAAAAAAGAGTATTGGAAAAAATTAAGATAATACTTTTTGTTTTTCTTATTCTTAATTATCTAAAAGATAGTCACTTAAGGTATTAACGGTAACAGTGTCCTGGGTGATTGTAGCATGAATAAGTGAAATCAATGACAGAAATGTCATAAAGTATGGAAGGGAGGAATTGGAACTTCTAAGGTTCCCATACTCCTATGCATTTAAGAACAATTTGAATTTCAAATTTAAAAATACCACTTGCAATAGCACAATAATAAGTTCTTAGTTGTCAGTATAACAAAATATAAAGAGAAAGTAGTAGTGGAAAATTATAAAACTCTGATTTAAAAAAACAGATTTAAATAAATGGAGAGAGATTTTGTTTTCATGGATTAGAAGATTCAGTATTGTTATAATATCAATTTTTCCTGACTTGGCCTATAGACTCAAAGGAGCCTCATTAAAAACCCCAGCAAGCTATTTTATACATATTGATAAACTGATTCTGAAGTTTATATGCAATAGCTAACAAGATCTGATTAGACACAGAAATCAATGGAACAGAATAGAGCCCAGAAATAGCAACACAAATATAGTCAACTGTCTTTCACAACGGAGCAAAGGCAATTTAATGGGAAGAGTATCATCTTTTCAATAAATCTTATAGGGACGATTTCGTATCCATGAATGTAGAGAGAGATCTTTGACCTTACACAAAAATTAACTCAAAATGGATTATACACTCAAGTTTAAACTACAAAACTATTAAACTTCTAGGAGAAAAATAGGAAAAAATATAGATGACTTTGTGTTTGACTATGAGATTTTGGATGTAGCATCAAAAGTAAAATGTGTGAAAGAATAGTCAATAAACTGGACTTAAAATCAATAATTCTGGTCTGTGAAATTTACCATTAAAAGAATGCAAAGACAAGCCACAGACTGATAGAACTTAGGGCTGATAAAACACACCTTGAAAAACTCATATCAAGTAAAGGGCTTATATCCAAAATATACAAAAAACTATTAAAAGTCAGTAGTAAGAAAACAACTCAGTTAAAAAGTGGCAGAAAGACCTGGGCAGATATCTCACCAAAAAGGCTGTATAGATCTTCAGATAAGCATATGGAAAGATGGTAAACATCATTTACCCTTAGCGAATTTTAAATTAAGACAACAAAATACTGCTCCATACCTATTAAAATAGGCAAAATAAATTGCTGGCAAGGATATAGAGCAAGAGAAACTTACCATATTTGATACAACCCCTTTGAAAACATAAATGACATAAAATGATATGTCCATTTTGGAAGATACACTGACAATTTCTGACAAATCTAATCATGTTCTTGTAATATGACTGGATAAGCATGCTTCTAGGTATTTACTCAACTGGTTTGAAAACAGAAAAATCTGCACAAAGTGCTAATAACAGCTTTATTTACATCACCCTAAACTGGAAGTAACTAAGATGTCCTTCACAGGTGAATAGATAAGTAGCTTGTGGTATATCCAAGGGAAATTATTCAGTGATAAAAAGAATTAATCTATCAAGTTACAAATAATAATGCATGAATCTTAAATGTATACTGCTAAATGAAAGAAACAAGCCCAGAAAGATTACATACTGTATGATCCAGATTTTACAACATTCTAGAAAAGGCAAAACTATAGAGATGGGAGCCTGCAGCCTTACCACTGTGGCATCTGATTCTGTCAGATCTTGGAAGCTAAGCAGGGTTGGGCCTGGTTAGTACTTGGATGGGAGACCACTAAGGAACATCAGGTGCTACAGACTTAGGAGAAGGACCCAGCAACCCACTCCCAAAAAACAGCCATTGAAAACCCTATGAATAACAGAGAAGCACTAACAATAGTGTTTCACCTGTTGTGCATAGGGGTGAGATGAGTCAGACACTGACTCAATGGCATTAACAACAACCTAGAGATGGTAAAAAGATCAGTGGTTGCTAGTGATCAGGGTTGGGGAGGGAGCACTGAGTAGATGAACACAGAGGATTTTTTTCTGAGCAGTCAGACTAGTCTGTAGGATGCTGTAATGGTGAGTACAAGACAATATGCATTTTTCAAAACCCGTAAGATTTTACAGAATAAGGAGTGAGCTTTAATATATTTGAATTAAAAATCATTTAGGGAGTCAGGGCATCCCAAGTGGAATGCAGAATGTGACAAAACAATCTAATTGCATTGAAAATGTGTGAGACAACATTACTGAAAGGGTTGGAGAGAAAATGTATGGACCTAAGAAACTCTGGAGAAGAGTTGAGTCTATGGGACTCTAGGCAAATCAGTGTATATAGTGCTGCATTCTAGTCAATAAAGTAGTTTCCCCTGGGAGCGTGGGTTAATAGTTATGGAACCATGCATATATTGTATTTTAATAAATGGTTTAAGGTAGGTTTCTCACTGTTAGAATGGGACTTTATAGAAAAACAAGGGAAGGGGGCTAGAATGATTCTTGTAATAATGCATCAGAGTTAGACATCAATGTGAACTCAGATTCAGTTTAATATAGACACAGATGAATACACGTGGAAATATTTATAGATGTGTTTATACACATGAGTTAGTACACACACTGATACTTGCTTGCTGTGTCAGTCAAACTGTCCTGGAAGCAACAACTCTCCTGTAGCAGCAAACATGCCTGACACCCAGATCTTGGTTTCTAACATCATTCTACAGTAAACAACATGAAAAGAATAGCTGCTTCTAAGACAGGGGCAGGGTATTGACAAGATGATCCTGGAGCATCTAGTATTACCAAAGAACAAAGAAATGCTCAAAACAACAAAACTCTCCCCAAACCCCCAACCCAACCAACCAACCAACCAAATAAACAAACACAAAAACTCCAACCAACCAGTCACAACAATGGTAAAACCAAAACCAAAATCAAGTCAAGCCCACAATGGTGGGAGTATGTCAATGGGTCATAGTAGTTAACTGAAGGAGCTCCCAGTGGTTTAATCTGGAACAATTTGAAGAACAAGATAAAGTAACATTGGGTTAAAACTCAAAATATAAAATGAATATCCATGAGTATGAATCCTTACTGATATAAATAAAACAGAAGAGAGTAGGGAAAAAGAGGTAATAATTTTGCCATGGAGAAACTACAAACCCTACTTCAACCAGATGATAAAGATTAACATTAAAGGTGCTAAGTCACGCTGATAGAAAATACCTTTGACTTGATTTGATGACAAAGACACTTTGTCTCTGGGTTTTCCAAAGAATATATAAGTCCAGTCTGCACATCAGACAAATACTGATCGAGAGATTTGGTATAAAATACCTGATCAGGACTATAAAACTATTAAGGTCATCATAAACTAGGAAAGTCTATCTGGGCACAATGGGGCAAGCCTGCAGTCCTAGCTACTTAGGAGGCTGAGGCAGGATGACTGAGTTTGAGGCCAGCCTCAACTATATGGACCCCATCTCCCAACAAACAAACATACACACAAACAAAAAAACTGAGAAATAGCCAAGAGGAGCCTAAAGAAACATAATTATTGCCTGATGCCATGGTGTACAACTGTAATCTGAGCAACTCAGGAGGCTGAGGAAGGAGAAATACAAGTTTGAGGCCAGAGGCAGCCTTCAAAACTCAGCAACACCCTGACTCAAAATAAAAAATACAAAAAAGACACAAGGGGTGCAGCTCAGTGGTAGAGAGATTACCTATCATGTGGAAAGCCCTGGCTTCAACCTCCAGTCCTGCAAAAACAACAATAACAACAAAACCGTAACCATTAAATATATGTGCAATCCTAAGGAAATCTGAATAAATTACGGCATTATCCCTGGTGGTTTTAAAGATTTCATTGCTTTTAATGTTCTGTAGTTCTACTATAATCAGTTGATACTGTCCTGTCTTCATACTTTCTTTCTTCCTTGGTGTTAATTTGGGTTCTTGAAATTCTTAGTCTTATTGAGTCTATCTCAATATTTCTGTTATCTCTTCATAGATATCAGATTGTACTTAGGTTGGACTTTCTCATTTGTCCATCTCTTAACTTCTTTTGCAATTTTTTCTTCTCTGTATTCCTGTGCTGAATTTTTCTGTATTTTTTCAAGCCAATCTTCCAACTTAACTTTTTCCAGTATTATGACCTATCTCATCAACTGAGTTTCTAATTTCAATCCTTATATCCTTTTATTTCTAGAAGTTCTATTTTGCTATTTCTCCAATCTAGGTTAATCTTCATAAGATATTTTTCCTTTACCATGCTCTCAAAATATTTAAAACTTTATTTTTATTTTTTTGAGGCCCTAGGGGAGTTGAACCCAGGATCTTGCACGTACCTTGCAAGTACGTGCTCTATCACTGAGATACACACCCAGCCCCCCTTTAAAAAACTTTTTATCTTGAGACAGTGTCACTAAGTTACACAGGCTGCCTCTGGCCTTGAGTTTGCAATCCTCCTGCCTCCATCTCCCAAGTTTGTGGGATTATAGGTATGAGCCACAGTTCCGAGTGTCCATTTAAAAACTTTAAACATATTAAACACATTTATTTTATATTTTGTGTTGATAATTATTTGAAATCTCTGCAGTTTTAATTCTACAGTTTTCTTTTTTCTGACTTGAGCATGATAGCTTGCCCGCTTGCTTGCTTGCCTGCTTGCTTGCTTGCTTGCTTTCTTGCTTGCTTTCTTGCTTGCTTTCTTTTGTGGTACTGGGAGTTGAACCCAGGGCCTCGTGCTGGTATGCTTTGCAAGTGCTGTACCACTGAACTGCACCACCAGCCCATTTTTTTACTTTTTGAGACATGGTCTTGCTAAATCACACAGACTGCCTCTGGTCTCGAATTTGCGATCCTCTTGCCTCTGCCCCCAAATTGCTGGGATTACAGGCGTGCGCCACTGTGCCCACCTGATAGCTTGCTTTCTTATATTTGGTGAATTTTGCTCTTTAGCTGATGTTACTTGATCTTTTATCTTTAATAATTCTTTTCAGTCTTGATTTTAAAATGTGTTCCGTCAGAGAGGTTTTGCTTGACTTTGCATGACTAACTTAGGACCATTTTAAAGGAAAATTTCATCTGAGTATTTCAGGCCACATATACAGTATGAATACTCACTTCAAGAATGTGAACTTGTGTTTAGGAAAGTTTCCATCCAGAATTCAGGTTGAATTGGACAATATCTTTACTGACTTTTATATGGAACTGTTTTTTCTTTCCTCTGGGGACTTCCCTTTTGTAATCCTGTATTTCTACAGTGGTCTCAGATCTCACCCCCAACCTTGTTCAAGCCTTGACTTAGTCTCTTGTCACCAAGACTTGTCCCCAGGCTATAAGCTTCCAGGAATTGGCAAATGCCATTGGGGTTGCCATGCTTATTTATCACTATGGATCTGAACTGTGCTGTATACCTAGCACAGAAACATATGTTGAATTGAATTGTGTAAGGGAGACATGAGATTCATTCTATATAACTTTATGAAGTATAATAAGGGAAGTAAAGGCCACAGCAAGAGATTTAACTATGTATAAAGAAGACTATATGGGAGAAGGACCTGAAAATCCACTCCCAAGCAATCCCGAAACAATCAGCCATTGAAAACCTTATGAGGGTCACTATGAGTCACACGTGACCTGATGTCACCTAACAACAACAACAACAAAGAAGACTATTCTCACCAAAAGTGAGCTGTTTCATGAGGTAGTGAGCTCCCTGGTCACTGGAAGGATTCAAGAATTGGCTAGAGAAGTCCCTACTAGGGATGGGGTAAAAGGGACCTAGTTAGGTCTGGAGGGTTTGGTTGGACCAGAATGCTACCGTCTTGTTCTACTTGCTTGAAGCTGGTCTGCATGGCAGAGTCAAAGCCACAATATGCTCAGAAGAAGTACTTTTTCCTTGCCATGAACATTTAAAATATATCACCTTGCCAGTTCCCTCTCTGTCCACAAACGGCTCCTACCTGGCAGTGGAGCCATCAGGGCCCAACAGGCTGTGCCAGAGCATGCCACCTGGCCTGCCTGGATCTGCTGTTCACGTGGTTGCATGTCTAGCCCCTATCAGGTGACCATGGTTTGTGTTGGCTGTGTTGCTGTTGAGGGGGACATGGACTGGGCCAGCATGAGTGAGCAACAGGTGTTACTGGGCGTCTAGACAGAAAGGGATCCTTATACCCACGGGAATGTTCATTTAAAATAGCTTGTTCCCCAAATATTCTTCTGGTGGCATTTGGCTGTCTGGGCTGTGGTTTAAGATCATTTGGCAACTCTGTTCTCGCAATCAGAGTATTGGCTTCTGGGGCTATAAAATCATCAGCGAGCTAGGCCAATTAGCTCAGCCAGGAAGGGATTATGCACCCCAGCTTTGGGCCCAGGCAACTCACGCAAGTTGGTTTTATGAAATTTCAGTGTTCTTGCATGCCCGGTTTCCCTTCAGGGCAGCCAGTTTCACTGGGGCTGGGCCCACCCAGGTGACATCTTGGGGTGCTTTTTAAATTGCTTGTAGAGACACTGGGTGAGAAGCGTTCACACTCTTGTGCTTGGTGTAGTAAGGAGAGGAATCCAACTGCAAATATGGGCAATCTGTTTCTATGAAGAGAGCAGTAAAATGTCCTTTTCCTGTTTGGGAGGCATCGCATGCTTTTGCAGAGCTCAGTAATGAGGGGCTGGGATGGAACCCAGGCTAATCACAAGGTTAAAGCCAAGGGGGCAATCCAGATGTAGGGCAGCAGGACTGTACTGTGTTAGTACAAATTAGCACTCAGAGTTACATGTAGGATTATGAATAGATAATGTTTTGTTACTCTGGCTCACAAAAGATAGTAAGTTCATAGGTGTCCTTGGGAAGCAGGAACTGAGTGTGCAATGGGACATTTTCCTCACAGCATAGCTTCTTTTGTATTTTGGCTCTTGTTTTAATTGCACCTTATGCTACTCACAGGAAAAACAAAAACAGAAACAAACTCGTGGTAACATTTTGAGGAATATCTTTGTAGATCCTTCTCTCTTTCTCTCCCTTTCCTGGCTCTATTTCTTTTAATAGAAATAATCTTTGTCATCTGCTTTTCCCACTTCTTATGTTAACTCAGTTGAGAGGTATTTAATGAATGTGTGCTTGGCTGTGTTCTGAGCACTGGGGGGAACATGGGTGAACAAAGCAGGACCTTTGCCCCAGAGGGATGTGTTCCTATGGGGTGCCCTGTAGTGAGCATCATTTATAGAAGATTATTTTTAGGGGTCACCCACTATTCCATGATCTAGGTGAGTTTTAATTTAATTGTATCTTATTGTTGGAAACTCAAATGGGATGCAACTTTTTGCTATTCCAATGACTTGATGAACATTTTTGTAGTTAATATCTGTGCACATCTTTATTTGAGACAGAGGCAGTGATGGAAAATTCATAAAAATAAATGTTTCTTAAGGTAGGGAGAATAAATGTGCTCTTTCTGTTTATGACCTGCAGGCAAATAATCCCAAAGACACTTGAGCCCAGAGGGTATCACTGACAGCCTTGGCTAGGCACATGGCTCGAGTTGGGACAAGCAGACCACGTGTGGAAGTGTTTCAGCTGACCCAGGTGGATGCCTGGCAGCACTTGACGTACGGATTAATTAAGGACATTTATGGGTTTCAGGAGTCTTTAGAGACCTAGCTGCTCTCACTGTGCTTTTTAAAAAGAAAGGTGTGCTACTTGAAATTATAAGAATGCTACACAAGCACAGTTACACGAGTTGGGCACAGCCTGTGTTCATGCACTGAGTGTTGGCAAAGACCGCAGGATGTGCAGAAGAACTGACTTTCAGAAAGGCCTTCTAGGTGCTGAGCCCGGGCTGGGATTTAGCTCAGTTGGTAGAGCACTGTGCTGCAGTCTCTGAGGTCCTGAGTTCAATTCCCAGCACCACAAAAATGGGAGAAGGGCCTGGCAATTAACTCCCAAGGCAATCCCGAAACTGTCAGCCATTGAAAACCCTATGAGGGTTGCTATGAGTCGGATAACGACTTGATGGCACCTAACAACAACAACAACAAGGTACTGAGCCCGAGTGAGCAGGATGTGCGATGAAGCGATGAGAGCGAACAGCTCTCAGGAACTAAGGGTTGCTTTCCTGTTGCCCCCTGAACTTGGAGCTGCTCTGTGTGTTCCCAGGATGTGCTCTTGTGTTCTCTGGAGGAAGTGCATCCTTCATTCGCTGGATGGGGATCTATATTTATCAGCTCAAAGTATTGCAGTCATTTTAAGTACCTTCCTCTTATGTTGCACTTTTCACCAAATTCTGTCCAATGTCCCTGATGAAGTGTCTTAGACCTGTTGTCCAAGCCCCATTCTGCCTTACGTCCTAACCTAACAAATGTAGAAATTTTGATGGGTCTCTTTGTCCCCACTTCCTTCCAGTCTAGTTTCCACAAAATGACATAAGCTGTCTGGGGCCATGATCATTGCTTCATGTTACTGCTGTGTTCAAAGCATCCAGTGGCTTCCCATTGCCCAAATGATGGGATACATTCGTGCATTCTTTCTTTTCTCCCTCCCATTCTTGCTTCCTTCCTTCCTTCCTCTCTCTCTTCCTCTCTCTCTCTCTCTCTCTCTTTCTTTCTTTCTTCTTTTTTGGTGGGGAGGAAATAATTGGGAGGTGAACCCAGGGCCTCAAACACACTTTGCAAGTGCTCTACCACTGGGCTGTACCCCCAGCCCATTTTTAATTTTTTTTTTTTTGTACTGGGGGTTGAACCCAGGGCCTCCCACTTGCATGCTTTGCAAGTGCTGGACCACTGAGCTGCACCTTGAGCCCTTTTTTTTTTTTTTTTTTTTTTTTTACTATTTTTTGAGACAGGATCCCACTAAGTTACGCAGACTGCCTCTGGTCTCGAACTTGCAATCCTCCTGCCTCTGCCTCCTGAGCCGCTGGGATTACATGTGTGTGCCACTGCTCCTGGCTCCATTTTTAAATTTTTTATTTTGAGTCAGGGTCTCTCTAAATTATGCAGCCTCCTCTGGCCTCAAATTCTTGGTCCTCCTGCCTCTGCTTCCCAAATTGCTGGGATTATAGTCATGCGCCATTACACCTGTCTTGAAATCTACTCTTTAGACACTGATAGGCCCTCCAAACTACCCTGACCTACTGGACCAGTCCTTCCTCCTGCCCCTGTCACCATCAGTTTTCCAGCTAGGAACTACTTGCTGTACCCTGGAGTGACATTTAGTCATGCCTCTGTTTCCTTAGACATTGTTCCTTTCTCTTGCCTGAAAAGTTTTCTCTCTGTATCTTTGTGTGTTTCTACTCATATTAAGGCACTTCTATGACTCTAGGTAAGGTTCTTTCTGACCCTATTGCATTGTGTCCATTTCTGCATTATAACTTAACATACTCCTCACATACTTGTCTACTCATTTATATCCTTTGCTGGACTATGAACTGCTTGAGCATGAGGGCTGAGTCTTATTAATTTTTATATCTCCAATTCCATTGCAGTGCCTAACATATATTTATTATTGAATGGATGTTTAATGAATCATAAATATTGGAGGGGTAGATATAATTTGGGTTGCAAAAACATTTTCTTTGATGCAGACCTAACTTGGTAGTATATATTCATAGTTTTTTGTTCTGATTTATATATTTTAGACATCTTTTTAAAGATTTTTATTCTGGAGATAATTAATTTTGTTATATAAGTGATGTTTATTCAACTGGATTTGTTCTCAAAGCATGCATCCTCAGACATGATTTGATGTTACAAACACACGCATACAGACACACGTGTGCAGGTGTATTATATAACAAGCGATGAATTCTAACACCAGGCTTTCTGACTCCATATTGTGCTCTTGCCTTCTATATGCTATACTCTCTTGTCTAGGGGTGCTGGTATTTTGAGTATAAGAAAGGAAGTTGGAAATGGAGAGAACGGAGAAGCGTAAAATGTAAAAACAAAACAAAAATTCTAAAAATGAAAATGAAAACCAATAATGCAGACTATCTCTGTGTTTATATAGTCATTAAAAAATAAGCTAGGTGCTGTGATACATACCTGTAATCCCAGTGACTCAGGAGGCTGGAGGAGGATCGTGAGTTCGAAGCCAGAGGCTATGCAAGCAACTGAATGAGATCCTGTCTCAAAATTTAAAAAAAAAGCTGGAAGTGGAAGCTCAGTGGCAGAGCACTTGCCTGGCATAATTGAGGCCCTGGGTTCAACTTTCCAGTACTGAAAAACAAAAACCAAACCATCACCACCAACAAAACAATACAAAAATCCTAAACAAAATAAAAAAAAAAAAAATAGGCAATTGCTTTCTCTTTTAATCAGATGTGTGTTTCCGTGTTTTCAAATGTGAATAGTAACATTCTCCATTATAAGACAGTTGTAAGGATTAAATGGGATAATGTATTCTACATTGTAAATGTCAAAAAAGTAGCCATTCTATTTATTTTTCCCAGAATTCTTAGCTCCTCCTTGCTTATGCTGGGAATGTGTGGATGAGCCAATAGAAATAAGTCTTCACTGAGGGACGGCTGGAGGCTGCTTGATTGATAAGTAGAAAGCTATTGTGGACTCCATCTAGAATAAGACCTCCTTGTTCCTCCTGACCTACCCTGCTTCTTATTTTCTCCTTTAATCTCATGCATAGGTTTCTCTTAAGGCCATGTTCCCAGATAAGATCTGTGAGTTAAAGTCCCTGCCAGTTGATGGAGAAAATCCTGCGGCAAGGGCACACAGACAGGCGAGGACACTCTGACCTGCCGAGAAGCAAGTTTATTTGAGAGCAAGTGAGGGTGGGGGGAAAACCCACTGAGGCAGCATTGCTGGGCTGAGTGAGACCAGGGGCTTTATAGGGCTGGCAGGGCCTTGGTGGAAAGCATGGAAAGGCGGAAGTTTTTGTAAAGAAGAGAGGGGAGTATGTTTTCGGATGATTGGCATCTGGCCCTTGGTATCAAAGACATTCTGACCCTTGGGGGCCAGTTTTTGTCAAATGTTCAGCCACCTGGTATTTTGGTATCATTCTGATCTTGTGGCTTTGTCTGGGGCCTTTTATTCTCAGTCATTGGTTGGTTGGTTGGTAGGTGCCGTCAAGTCGGTATCCGGCTCATAGCGACCCTCTGTACAACAGGGGAAACACTATTATCAGTGCTTCTCTGCTGTTCATAGGGTTTTCAATGGCAGATTGATTTTTGGGAGGGGGTTGCCAGGTCCTTCTCCCAAGCCTACAGCTTCTGGTGTTCCCAGGTGGTCTCCCATCCAGGTACTAACCAGGCCCGACCCTGCTTAGCTTCCGGGATCTTACGGGATCGGATGCCACAGGGCTACCGCTGCAGGCTCTCAGTCATTAGTGATGAAAAAATTAAAGCTTTTACTTTACCCTTCTGTATAAGTAAGTTTCGGACTTCTTTCCTAAAACACAATTTTTTTCTGGAGCAGGAGATTCTAGGCCACATTCAAGAAAGAAATATCTAATGAAGAAGAGACTGAAGAAAGGAGCTGGTAGAATGAGGGGTTCTGCAGAAAATGTCATTGGGTATGCCATGTAGGCCTGGCCTTCCCTCCTCCTCCTTGCTGTTGGGTTAGGATTATCTTTCTGAACTATTTCTTTTATATGCAGTTCAATCTTTTAATATAATTCTAGGGGCCACGCATTCTCCTGATAGGTGTGGCAAGGAGGTATGTTGGTGGAAGGATGAAGAAAGGCACGCTTAGCTCAAATACACATTTTGGAGAAACTAGATCTGAGCCTCTTGGTTGACCTAGGTCAGGACACAAACCAAGGGGTAGAACTGTTGGAGGACAGGACAGCTTCACATCATGGGTGTGTGGTTGACAATGTTCTCCCAGCTACTTTAAAAAAATTGTGGTAAAATATTTATAATGTGAAACTTACCATTAACCATTTTAGATATGCAGTTCAGTGCATTAAATATATTTACATTGTTGTACAACCATCATTATCACCTATCTCTGGAATTTCTTTCTTCTTCCCAAACTGAAACTCTATGCCCATTGAACAATAACTCGCTACCCATCTCTACCACCGTCCTTAACCCTTGGCAATAACCATTCTATTCTCTGTCTATATGTTTGACCACTGTATGTACCTCATGGGGCTGGGATTTAGCTCAATTGGTAGAGTGCTGCTCTGTGCTCTCTGAGGCCCTGGGTTTGATCCCCAGCACCACAAAAATGGAAGGATGTGGCAGTCCACTCCTGAAGCAATCCTGAAACGATCAGCCATGAGAAACTCTATGAATAACAGACATAGTGCCAGGCAGGACACAGTGTTGGGGAGTGTTTCATTCTGTTATACATAGGGTTGCTATGAGTCTGACCTGACTTGACAGCACCTAACAATAACAACAGGTACCTCATATGATTAGAATCTTACAGTGTTTATCCTTTTGTACTGGCTTATTTCACTTTAGCTTACTATCTTCAAGGATCAGCCACGTTACAGCCTTCAGCTGCTTTGGGAAATTGCTATGGAAGCAGCAGAATGAGCTGGTTGTCTACTTGTCAGAAAGCCTCAGGCCTGAGTTTAGAAAGAGGGTGCCTGGGTGGTCATTTCCTTTCCAAGGAGACTAGTGATAACATTGTTAGTGTTCCCTGGATGCTCAAGAAAAAAAATCCTGCTGACCATTCACTTTGATGACTGCCTCCCCTTCTCAGGGGCCATTCAAATCCAAAGAGGCAGGCACTTCCCATGGAAGGCCTCTGGAGGCTTTGTGATGGGCCTGGGTAGCCAGGAAAGGCTCTCCTCTTGCCTAGGAACTGGGCCATAATTTACCATATTTGATCCAAATTCACATTCTGAAATAGCTCTCTTCTGCTTGTAGTGCTTCCCCCCGCCCCCCGCCCTTATACAACATGTGGTTCCTGCCTCGGGCTGTAGGAAGTGTTGTGCTGGTCATGCTGACAGTCATGTGGGATGTTGGCAGGGACAGCCAGTGGCTGGCAGTCTCCTGGATGGTTGCCTTACCCACTTCTTGGAAGCCTAGTCATGTCTGACACGGCAGGGTCCGGTTTCTAGAGGAAAGGTTCTCTGGGATTTGGATGAAATCTGGGTTGTCCTGTCCTATCCTCAGAAAAATCTGAGCAAGCAGCAGTTGTAATTAATACTTGATTAATCATGCCCACTGGAGGGTTCACTCCTGACAGCCCGATGTTCTGAATGGGTGCAACATATGGTGTTTGTTGGGTGCTAGCCATGCTTGCTACTGAAGAATTCACTTGACTTATTTTGGCCTTGGGGTTAGCCAAGGATAGAAGTTTAGGAATAAAGTAGTGCCCTAAACATTGCCGCCCACATCTCTGATTGCTTTTATTTCTTCTCCAGGGGCCTCAGCTCAACTAAGAGTCTCTTCTATATATTTCAGCTTTGGAGTGAGACAACTCTTCAAAAAATTAATTCGAGTATGTTGTTTTTGTTGTTGTTAGGTGCTGTTAAGTCAGGTCTGACTCATAGTGACCCTGTGTATAACAGAACGGAACACTCCTTGACACTGTGCCATGCCTGGCACTATGTTGGTGCTTCTCTGGTATTTATAGGGTTTTCGATGGCTGATGGCTTCAGAATTGTTTCGAGAGTGGGCTGCCAGATCCTCCTCTAGTTGAAGTATGTTGTTGTTGTCAGGTGCCGTCACGTGGGCGTCCAACTCATAGCAACCCTACATACAACAGGCGAAACAGTATTGTTAGGGCTTCTCTGCTATTCATAGGGTTTTCAATGGCTGATTGTTTTTTTTTGGGAGTGGGTTTCTGGGTCCTTCTCCTAAGCATACAGCATCTGGTGTTCCCAGGTAGTCTCCCATCCAAATACTAATCAGGCCTGACCCTGCTTAGCTTCAGAGATCTGACACAATTGGACACCACAGTGGCACGGCTGTAGTAGTTGAAATATAGTGTATATAAAAAGTATACTAATAATAAAGAATAAGTTCATGAATTCTGTAAAACCTGTAACATGCAGATCAAGAAATAGAGTATTTATAGAATTCTAGAACCCCCCTCATGCTGCCTTTGAGGGGTACACTATTCTGACTTCTAATATCCTGGATTAGTTATGCCTGTTTTTGACCTTGCTGTAAATCAAGTGCCTATGGTTTAGAGTATGGCTCCTTGTACTTATCCTATCTGTGAAATTCATTCACGTCATTCTGTGTAGTTGTAATTTGTTCCTTCTCATTGCTGTAGAACATTCTACAGTATATCATAATTTGTTTTCCTAGTCTATCAGTTCCATGCTGAGCCAAATTGAGACTTGAGACAGAAAGACAAATTAATAATACTGATTCTGTCATTATTTAAAAATTGATGTTTTGGTCATGGAATCTTTTGTGTGTGTTTTGCATTAATTTTTATTTTAAAAATGTTGCATTAAAATATCATTTATCTTGACTATGTTTTTTTTAGGAGCAAGGGCACCCCCTTCATTTTCCTCCTGAGGAATATTTCACTTACTTCCTCTAGTCATAGCCCGGTCTGCTGTAGATGGAGAAGAAGGTTGTGTGTAGAGTTTGCCAATTATGAATAATGTTACTATGAACATTACTGCACATATCCCATGGTAAACACATACATGCGTTTTTGTTAAGTATTTACTAACAGGTGAAATTTTGCCAACAATGTTTTGATGGAAGTATTGAGTGAAGAGCAAGGGCTTTTTCCCCTTCCATGTATCAGTCTTTCCCTTTAAAGTATTCTGAGAACGTATCTAGCCTTAACTCATGAGGCTGAGGGTGTACTTTTGTTGGCAACAGAAGCTTGAAGAAGTCAAAGCACGGGGCTCATGGGAATTGTCCATTGGAACCCGGGCAAGTGGGGAACCGGTGACATGCAAGTAAGTCCCTGGGAGATCACACAGGACCCTTGCTAAAGACAGTGCTTCAGAAACAAGATTCCTTGAGGTAAACTGAGGCTAATATTATATTTATATATACTTACATGATTTATGTGGGCTAGGGTTTAGCTCTGTTGATAGAGTACTGCTCTGTGCTATCTGAGGCCCTAGGTTTGAACCCCAGCACTGCAAAAACAGGAAAAGGACATGGCAGCCTACTCCCAAAACAATCCTGAAAACAATCAGCCATTGAAAACCCTGTAAGAGTCTCTATGAGTCAGACCCCAATTCAATGGTACCTAACAACAACAACAACAGCATGATTTATGTGTATCTGTATGCAGGTAGATGGGAATAATTAGATTCTCTTACTCAAATTCTCTGTCTTTTTTTATGTACCTCCACTTGGTCAGTTACAGCCTAAGGGACATGTGTTAAAGTTTCTTGCTATTGTCATGATTTTGTAACTTCTACTTTAGTTAACCAAATACTTTGGTGTTAATAGCATATGGTTATGAAGTAAAGGCACCTTTGAAATTACCTCTTCCCTCTCTGAGATTTGGTACCAAGAAAATAACTCTTTCCTTACCACTCTTACTCATCACAGTTCCAGAAGGTCTAGCCAGTATAATAAGGCAAAAACAACAACAACAAAAAGAGGCATATATTTTATAAAGGAAGAAATAAAATTGTTTCTGTTTGCAGATTATATGATTGTCTATTTAGAAAACTCCAAAGAATCAACATGTTTATTAATGCCATGGGATACAAGATCAGCAATTAAAAGTGTATATATAATGTATAATATATATATATTAATGCCTGCAGCCATACCACTGTGTTATCCGATCCTCTTGGAAGCTAAGCAGGGTTGGGCCTGGTTAGTACTTGGATGGGAGACTGTCTGGGAACACCAGGTGCCATAGGCTTGGAAGAAGGACCTGGCAGCCTACTTCCAAAACACTCAGCCATCAAAAACTCTATGGAGAAACACTGATAATAGTGTTTTACCTGTTGTACATAGGGTCACTATGAGTCAGACACAGACTCGAGAGCACCTAACAACAACAACATATATATTAGTAATAAACATTTTAGAATTTGAAAATTAAAAATGACACTATTGCAATAGCACCAAAAATATTTAGATGAAAACCAAACAAAATATGTGCAGATATGTATGTTGAAAACTATGAAACAATGATGAAAGAAATGAAAAACCAAGACCTAAATAAGTGGAGAGAGATGTCATGTTCATGAATTGGAAGACTTTGATCTATACATTTAATGTAATCCCAATCAAAATTCCTGTGAGATTTCTTATTGAGAAACTGATTCTAAAATTTGTATGGAAAAGCAAACAAATTAGAATAGAAAAATGAGTTCTGAAAAAGGAGAACAAAGTTAGAGAACAATGCTACCTGATTTTAAAATATATTACGAAGTTATAGTAATCAAAGCAATGTGGATTTAGTCAAAGGACAGACATCTCAAGCACCAAAACAGAACAGAAAGGCCAGGAATGGACCCACACATATATAATCAATTGATTTGGGACAAAGGTACAATGGCTATTCATTGAAGAATGGATAGTCTTTTCAATAAATGGTATAGGAACAATTGGATGTCCATATGCAAAACAAAATAAAACAAAACAGTTCAATACATGCATAATATTGGATATGAAATGCAAAACTTAATCTATAAACTTCTTTTTTTGTAGTGCTGGGGATCAAACCCAGGTCCTTGTATATGCCAGGCAGGCACTCTACCACTAAGCTACATCTCCAACTTTTAAACTATAGACTTTTAAATGTCTAGAAAAAAAATAGAAGAGCATCTCTGTAACACTAGGTTTTGCAAAGAAGTTTTAAGTATGACATCAAAGCATAAAATGAACATTCCTGAGTTTGTTGTTGTTGTTGGGTGCCGATGAGTAGGGTCCAACTCATAAGGACCCTCACAGGGTTTTCAATGGCTGTTTTGGGATTGCTTTGGGAGTGGATTGCCACATCCTTCTCCCGTTTTTTGGTGCTAGGGATAGAACCTGGGTCCTCAGAGAGTACAGAGTAGCACTCTATCAACTGAGCTAAACCCTAGCTAGCCCCATTCCTGAGTTTTGACTGATATAAATAAGTAATTAAATAAATAGAGCATATGGGAAATAGACTGTTTCATACAAAAGAATCCCAATGAGTAAACGCAGAAGGGACTAGGGAAATAGAAAAATTACCATTAGAATACCACAGCAATAATTGCTGTTGGCAAGATCTATTTGTTTTTGTTGTTGTTAGGTGCCATTGAGTTGGGGGAAAAAGATGGATTTATGAATGCTAAAATTAGTAGGCAAAACTTTAAAGAGAAACAGGATATCTTTATAGTGTAAATATCTCCCCAAATATTGAATTGTGGTGGTTTTAATACATGTCCCCAAACTCTTTTATATTCCTCCATAGGGGATGCATAGGGTGGGGGTTTAGCTCGGTTGGTAGAGTGCTTACACTGTGCACTCTGAGGCCCTGGGTTCCATTCTCAGTACTGCAAAAACAAAAGAAGGACCTGGAAGTCTATTCCCAAAAGAATCCTGAAACAATCAGACATCAAAAACCCTGTGAATAGCAGAGAAGCACTGACATGGTGCTGGGCATGACACAGTGTCGGTGAGTGTTTCATTCTTTTGTACATAGGGTTGCTATGAATTGGAACCGACTCAACGATATCTAACAATAACAACAACAACAACAACAACAACA
The DNA here is from genome assembly GCA_007922755.1 of Pedetes capensis. Taxonomy (NCBI): domain Eukaryota; kingdom Metazoa; phylum Chordata; class Mammalia; order Rodentia; family Pedetidae; genus Pedetes; species Pedetes capensis. The sequence goes on from VMDO01001298.1 coordinate 26,245, forward strand.
ACAACACGTGCATCTTAATTCCTCACTTTTTGAGTGGCTTTAGTGAGTGGCTTTTTAACAAATAATGCATGCAAAAGGACAAATATTGAATTCACAATGGAACAAATCTGCAGACACTATCATATCCAAGTGAACAATGTTAATGTCTTCAGACATACTAATGTGCCTCCCCCTATGTGATGAGAAGAACATGTTACCTCTCAGGTATCCTCTCAAATCCATAATCTCAAACTAATCATGATAGAACATAGGCAAGCCTGAAGTAAGGGACATTCTATAAGGAACTGACTATAGTCTTATTATTCTCAGTTGTGGAAGATAAGAAAAGGAGCTGCCATAGATTGGAAGAGAATAAGGAGACAAGATGACTGAATGCAATATGGTATCCTAGATTGGCCTCTGGAACAGGAAAAGGACATTGGTACCAAAACTGGCGAAATCTGACTAAGGCTTGTAGTTGAGTAAATAGCTTTGTTACAGTTTTCATTTCTTAGTTTTGATAATTGTACAATGGTTTTATGTTAACTTTATAGGAAGCTGGGTGAAACAGCCTCTGGGAACTTCCTAGTCTACCCTGGTAACCCTGCTGCTTGTTTGATTACTTCAATATAAAGAAGGAAAATAAACCTAAAATAGACACCTTCCCCTGTAAATACCAGAAGTATGATAGCATGCACCCCTGCTGGTTTCATTTAAAAACTAGATCCTAGACATGTGCATTGGTGCACACCTATAATCCTAGTAACTCAGGAGTAGAGGCAGGAGGATTGCAAGTTTGAGGCCAAAGGCAGCCTGTGTAACTTAAGAGACCCTGGCTCAAGATAAAAAATTAAATAAAAGGGGCTGTGGGTGCAACTCAGTGGTAGAGTGCTTGCAAAGCCTGTGTAAGGCTCTGGGTTCAACCCCCCAGTACTGCAAAAACAAAACAAACAAAACCCACAGATCCAAGAACAATGTCCTCTTGCTCTTTTATGAGTTGCTCCAGTTTGCTCTAACAGGTACTTGCACTGTGGCTGCCTCAACTGCAGGTGATTTGTATTAAATTTTCACTTGGAGGGAGTCTGCTACCCTCTGCCACACTGTCTAGTCTGGAAGGAGAGAATCTCTTCCCTTGGCTGGTCCATCTCAAGGATGCCTCAAGGTTTTCCTTTAATCTACCACACAAACTAGAACGTGCACTGTAATTTTAATGGGATCACTAGGATATTAATGAGATATAACAGAATAGAAAGTTTAAAAATAGGCCTGTACATTTAGAGCCAAATGTTTTCTTTTTACTTCTTATTTTTGAAACAGGGTTTTGCTAGATTGTGCAGGCTGCCTCTGTTTTTGACCTTGCCATCCTCCTGCCTCAGTCTCCTCAGGAGTTGGGATTATAGATATTCTCCATGGTATGATGGTATGATACTTTTTTCTCTTTTCTTTTCTTTTCCTTTTTTTTTTTTTTTTTTTTTTTTTTTTTTTTTTTTTTTTTTTTTTTTTTTTTTTTTTTTTTTTTTTTTTTTTTTTTTTTTGTGGTACTAGGGGTTTGATCCTGGAGCCTTGCATATACTTTGCAAGTACTCTACCACTGAGCTGTACCTCCAGCCCCCTTTTAATTATTATTATTATTTTTCTTAAGACAGTGTCTCACTAAGTCATGTAGGCTGCCTTGGCCTCAAACTTGCAATCCTCCTATTTCTACCTCCTGAATTGCTGGGATTATAGGTATATACCACTGCACCTGGAAAGGCCAATTGTTTTCTTACCAAGTTTATTCATTAAAGAAAAAGTCTTTTCAACAAATGTTGGTGGAAATACTAGATGTCCATATTTTTTAAAAAAATAGCATTCTTTCTTAGTCATACTTAAAAAATGATTTTCTAATGACTCATAGATCTCAATATAAAATTAAGACCATAGTTCTTCTAGAAGAATACATGGAAGAATGTTTTTGTGTCTTTGGCATAAGTAAGGCTTCTTGGACAGGGTGCTGAGAGCTATAAGAGAAGAGAGCTGGTAAATTGGATTTCATCAAAATTGAAAATTTCTGTTCATCAAATTATATCATTAAGAAAATGAATAGATAAATCATAAACTGACAAAAATATTTGCAGCCTACATATATGATAAAGGCCTTCCATACAGAAATTTTATAAGTCAACAATAAAAGATGTACAGTTCAATAAAATATTGACAAAGACATATGCAGATATTTCATGAAAGAAGATATATGGATGGCCAACAAGCATATGAAAAGGTGCTCAAGATCGTTAATCATCAGAGAAATGCAAATTAAAATGCAATATAGAAGACATTATTTCAGCCTCACTAGAATACCTAAAATAAAAATTTGAAAAACCTGAAAACACTAAATTTTGATGAGAACGTTTTGCAACTGGAACTCAGATGTGAGGGTAGAGTACTCTAACACTTTAGAGAACTATTTGGTATTTTGTAATAAAGTGCATGTGGCCCAGAAATTCCATTCCTAGGTATTTGCTCTAGAGAAAAGAAAACATATTCAAAAAGACTTATAAAATAATATTCATATTGGCATTATACATAATAGTCCAAACTAGAAACAACTCAATATCCATCATAGGAAAATGACTAAATAAATTGTGGTATATGTATACATTGAACTACTACCCAGTACTAAAAAAGAATGAACTACTGATTCATACATCATAAATGACTCTCACATAGAGTATGCTAAATGATGCAAGTCATACACAATAGAGTATATATTTAATTACTATATTAAATCCCAGAAAAGGCAAAACTAAAGTGTTAGGAATCAAGCCAGGTGTTGGGGTCCATGCCTCTAATCTGAACACTTGGGAGGCTAAGGCAGGAGGATCTTGAATTTTAGGGCAGCCTAGGTTACATAGGGAGTCTCTGTCTCAAAAGAAAACAATATAAACAATGATGATAACAACAACAAAACCAAAAGAGAAATCAGAAAGTGTTTCCTGTTAGATGATTTGAAAATTACAGTGGAACTTCCTTTAGTGATTGAAATATCCTGTCTTGCTTAGGTGGTGGTTACAGAGATGAATGTCTTAGTGGGTTTAGGGGTGCTATACTCCAATGTTACTAGGTGCCCTGAGGAGTTCTCTTTCTCCAGATCTTCACTCGGGGGACATGCCGGGCCTTTTCTCAGTGGCTGAAAAGAATTTCAAGGCTAAACAGAGAAGTGCAGCTGAGTTTTGAGTTTCTTAGATAAAAGATAAAAGATACCACATGCTTTCAGAGTGAACTATGGGCACTTAGAGAGAAAGAGGCTCCAGAAGCAGGTACAAGAAGGAAGCGCAGGTCTGGAAGCATGCTTCCGGGCTGCAACAACTACCTTTCCTTCTGTGGCAAAAGATACCTTGGTTCGCCTGTTTTCCCAGTATAAAAGAATGTATATGAGACACAGAAATTATAGTTATGGAGTATAGCCTAAGTTTATTAAAGATATAGATTTTAAAGATGTACATCTTCAAGCGGTGAGGCCTGGCAGTAATAAAGGGCTACTATTGCCCAGAGCGAGATCACATTGTCTTTTATAGTGAAGTTTGGGCCCTCAGGAGAGGAAAGAAATGTTTAACATCTGAGGCCTGTGCCCAAAAGGAGTAAATGGATTCCCAGTGTCTTCAAAGGACTGAGCTCAGAGGCAGCATTTCAAAAGGTTAGAAATCCAGGCAGCTACTAGTCTTGATTGTTGTTGTTAGGTGCTGTCTAGTCGGTATCCGACTCATAGCAACCCTCTGTACAACAGGGGAAACACTATTGCCAGTGCTTCTCTGCTGTTCATCCGACTTTCAATGGCAGATTGATTTTGGGGAGGGGGTTGCCAGGTCCTTCTCCCAAGCCTACAGCTTCTGGTGTTCCCAGGCGGTCTCCCATCCAGGTACTAACCAGGCCCGACCCCGTTTAGCTTCCGAGATCTGACGGGATCGATCGGATGCCACAGGGCTACCGCTGCAGGCCACTAGTCTTGATAAGGGAGCAGAATTCACTAAACAATGTCCTTTTCAATTGCTGGGAGGTGGTGTGTGTCACACAGTCTTATCATCCTTCTTGGATGAGTGTGGTAGTGAGAAGTGATTGTAATTTTGTTTCCTTCTAGCAAATATGCTGTTTGTAAGAGTACTATCTATCAGGGAAGCACTGACCACCAGACCAAAGCCTTTGTCCCACAGGATGCTTACATTGATATTTATATTATAGGTGGCTGGGAAGCACATGGCTAGGCTGGGAGGATGCTGCCTGCAGAGCCCTCTCTTGCTTTTCTTCCTGCCTTTTACCCTCTAACAAATGCAATTGTCCAAACTCATCAAACTGAATACCTAGGGAGAAGGACCTGGCAACCCCATTCTAAGACAATCTGCCATTGAAAACCCTGTGAATAGCAGAGAAGCAATGACAATAGTGCCAGGCATGGCAGTGTCAAGGAGTGTTTCATTCTGTTGTACATAGAAGCACTTTGAGATGGACCCAACTTGATGGCACCTAACAGCAGCAACAACATTTGTTGATTATACTACAATTTTTAAATACTGCTTAAATATAGATTCCTGTACTCAATATCTGAAGTTCTGATTCAATTGATTTGGGTCTAGGAAATATTGATGAAAAAGAGCCAAGTTTGACAATCACTGGTCAAGGCAATCAGAATTAAGGGCAATTGTTGCTATAATGTGCCTTAGTGTTTATTTAGGAAAACCAACTAACAGGTATTGATATTAAGATACTGGAAGAGAGTCTAAACTGTTTAGTAAGGTAACACATTGATAGTGATATAGATGGAATCTGAACACAGATTTTTCTAATTCTGTTTCTTTTTTTTTTTCATTTATCACTTGGGAGACTTGAACAATAAGGAATGAAAAATTATGAAGCCAGGTGAATGCTACTACTTTAATAAATGGTAAACATTTGTTGTGTAATCATCACAGCTCACACACTAATATATGGGTACTAGAAATAGGAAAGGGCTGGGATTTAGCTCAGTTGGTAGAGCGCTGCACTACAGTCTCTGAGGTCCTGAGTTCAATTCCCAGCACCGCAAAAATGGGAGAAGGACCTGGCAATCCACTCCCAAGGCAATCCTGAAACAGTCAGCCATTGAGAACCCTATGAGGGTGGCTATGAATCAGATACCGACTCCACGGCACCTAACAACAACAACAACAACAGAAATAGGAAAAAGATCTGACTTTAAGGCATTTTCTGTTTAAAGAGGCAGGCCTCAGAGTGCAGAGCAGCACTCTACCAATTGAGCTAAACCCTGGCTCCCGATAGACAAACAGATAATTACTAATATTGCAGGGGAGCACCATGACACCCATAACCTGATCTAAAAGGAATTAAAAAAAAATCCTTTTGTCTGGGTTTGAGTTTCTCCTCTGGCAGACTTTGAGACAAAGATAGAGGTGAAGGGCGTTTGCTGGGCAGCAGATTCCAGGAAGCCTGGTGAGGGAATGGGGAAGGGAGAGAGAAGCCAGTAATGGCTGAGTTCCGAGCAAGTTTCTGCTGTGTGTAAACACGACTCAGTCCCACTGGGGACCCTCTAAGAAACTGTACAGAGTGCATCTCAACTGTCTTACTGTGAGGCGAGCAAATTGGATGTGCAAGATATCCAGCAACTCTTAACCCTCACTGGTTGAGAGGTGTTGCTGGGATGTCGACTCCCTCACAAGTTGGTGGAATAGTGGGAAGCTGTTGGTGTGTATGGGGACCCTCTGCAGAGGGCTGAAGGGACAGAGGATGGGGGAATTCAGAAAAGATCTACGAGCCTGCCCAGGGCCCTGAAGTATGAGTACCAGTGAGCCGATTGCAAATGGCCACGAAAGAGAAAGAGCTTTCTAGAAAGAAGGAACAGACACACAAAGGGCTACAGAGAGGTTAGGGAGGAGACACAGACTAAAATACAAGGGTCTTATGTTCTGTGTTAGTGATTTTGAACTTCCATCTTGAGGGTTTTAAGTAGAAGAGTAAGACCAGATTTACATTTTTAGAAAGAGTATTTTGGATGATGTATGGAAAGAAGACTCAGGTATGGTAAGGTCAGAATCATGAAAACCAGTGAGAGATTGTTAGAGTAATCCTGGAGAGGGATGATAGTGGCTGCATTGAGGTAGCGCTGACCAAGATGGAACAAAGTGCTTGGGAGTTGTAATTAACAGGGCTGGGATGGGTATGGGGGTTGGGGAGGAAGGCAGAGTATGAACAGGGAGGCGGATAATGAGAGGGAGGAAAGTATGAAAAAGCTCTTCCAGGTTTCTGCTAAGTATTTGTCATTTGTTGAGCTGGGAATACAGTTTGAGAGACAATTGTGGGAGCTTGGGTGTTTTAAATTTGAGGTGTTAGCAAGAGATGGAAAGGGAGATTATTTAATAATCCTTTGGTAAATCTGACCTGACGATTTAGATTTAGAAGTGGTCAGCATAAAGACAATGGTTAAAACCAAAGATCAGTGAAATGGCCCCGAGAGAAAATACAGAGTTAGATTTATGAGAGGGAGAGGAAAAAAGAGAAAAAGATTAAAAACCTATAGAAATGTGAATCCTACCAGGGCTTCCATTTAAAGTGTGTATTGCTTTTTTGTGGCCACTAATAAACCTCCAGTCTTTTAGCTTTTAGAAAATGGTACACTAAAGGTGGATACCGACTCGACGGCACCTAACAACAACAACAACAAAGGTGGATAGGAGGCTGCACATGTATGTGCCTGGAGCCAGCTTTTGCTGATTAAAGCTTTCCTCTGGTTTATGGTATTGCATCTGTGGCTGTGGTTAGCATGACCTTTTCATCTTTAGAGAACCTTTTTGGAGGAATTGATCTTTTCTACTCATTTCTCCTCTGGTCCAGGCTCATGTTACAATATTTGTGCTGGCCACTTGCCTTTCTTTTTACCCACTCGGATGAGCATGTTTGCATAGCCATTTCCTCCTCTTTGTTTTAGAAAAATAAAAAATAGAAATGTTAAAGGCATGTCTTTTGATGACCCTCCGAAAGCTCACTTATGACAGATCAGCCCATTTACAAATCTAAATGCACATTGGCTGCACTGGCTGTTGAGAAGTGAGGGTGGGTCCTCCTCTGTGGGAGTAGCATCACTTCAATAATACTACTTTGACACTTTTCAATGATAAGTGAAATTCATTTTCTAACATGAACTACAAATTATGAATTATTAATAGCCTCCCCAAGGCATTCAACTGGCCTAATCCAGTCTTGCCCTCTATAAAATTGGTTTTGGTTCTTCACATTTACAAGAGACTTTGTCATCGTTGAGACCATCCTTATTTGTACTCCTGCATGGATCTCCTCCCAACACGTCCTAAGCAGCCCATTCAATTTGGAGGGGAATTTGTTTATTAAAAATCCCTTTTATCCATTTCCTATGCATTTGTTTTGCATATCAAAGTCATGCAGAGTAATTCTAGAGCTTACTCAAGAAGAAAGGGTTTCAAATATTCAAATTCAAGCACTTAAATTCTCCTACAGTGGTGACCTCCTAGTTTTTCTCTCTTCTTAAAATTTCCTCCTGTTTTTGCCTACAAGATTTACACATGGTTTAGGTGACTTAGTCACTATTTTTTTTTTTTGTTTTTGTACTTAAACTAAATTGAAGTCTTTCAGTTTAGGATCTATACTTTAAGACAGAATTTAAGAAATTGAAATGTTCACAGTTGTGAAGGTATTTGAAACTATTTGGGGTACTGCATTTCTGTGGATATAGTCTGAAGCCATCTTTTTAAATTTTTTTGGAAACCATTTCACCCTCTTGCCTTGTATTCTGTTAACTATCAAATGAAACTTCATGTTATTTTCATGATAACTGTCTTCTTTATCCTATAATGGTGTGGCAGAATTGATATTTCTCCCAGTTAAATGGCATCTCTTTTGGGGAGGGGAAGAGGTTGATTTTGTCAGAAACTTTAGCTGTTAACCTCAGGATCTGGTCATATGCACATTTCAGCCCTATTTCCTCCCTCAAATAACTGATGAAAGTTTTAAATAATATCAAGGATGAAAAACTACAGAAAATTAATTTGCCAGGCACCTTGATGCCTACGTGAACATTACTCTTATTAATTTGTTTTCGTTAATATACAATTTAGCAAAAGTTTAGTTATGTTATGTTGCAGTAACAAATGATCATCAATTCTAGTGGCTTCCAATAAGAGATGATTACCTACAATTTGTGCTGACTGGTTCAGCTGTCACTTTGCTCCATTTGTGTTTGTGGGGCAGAGGAGGGAGTGATCTCTTTCCTTCTCCATCATGAATGTTCATCACCAGCACCTCTGTAATAAAAGGCAACTTAAAAGAGGAAATTATAACAAATTTATTTGTTTTACATGACTTGGGTGATTTTTACAATGATGATCCAAAGACTCAGGGTAAATTGTCTATTTTTATGCTTAGTTTGATGAAAGATGGACAGCTGTGTGGAAAATATGACTGGACCAAAAAGTATGATCTAATAGTAATAGAGTGGCAAGGCCTCTTCATTTATATTCTTCTTGGCCTCTCTGTGCAGCAGTCCTTCCTCCTGGATAAGGGGCAGGCCCCCTTCTGAAATGTGGGTCTTATTATCTACTATCAGTCAAGGTAGGTTGGAAATTTTTATGGCCAGCTCCAAGGCAGAAAGATGGGAAGAAATTAGAGTAATATTTTTAGACTTTATGCCTGGCTTTCAGAGGGGAAAAAGGAACTTCTAGTTTCTCTGATTGCCTTGAGGAAGAGAAATTCTAGTTTCTACCTTGAGAGAATAAAGGCGGGCAGGAGACTAGAGGACAGGAGAAGGTCAGAGAGGTATTGAGATTTTGTTTTTCTTAGCCCCAATATCTTAACTGAAGGGCCTGAAGGAAGGAGAAGTCCCCATCTGAGATAAGCTTTTCTCATGTCAAAGGCAGAAAAAGAAATACTTCTAATCCATACACAATAGTTCTTCAAGCTTTTGCTCAAATGTAGATGTGTCCCATCCCTCATACCCAATTAGCCAAAAAGAGTCACATGACCAATAATCCTACCGTCAATGAGACTAAGACGCATGCCCCTGAAGGAATGCTCTAGGAGAAGCATGGCAGTGAGTGGCAGAGAATCATTAGAAACAATCAATAATTTGATAAAAATATTTAGTATTTGTAGATCAGTTCCCCAAATATTTTCACATCTCTCTGTGTTAATCTTTACAACAATCTTAGAGATAGGGTTGGTATCTCTATTTCCCAAATGAGGTTCTAAGAGATGATATATCTTGTTATCACTAGTACGTGAGGACTGAATCCCAAATATTCTGAAGCCTAAATGTTCTTTCCAATGATGATGATGATGATGATGATGATGACAAGTATAACCTACACTTATTGAGTATCATTTACATGGCAGGCACGGTGTGAGTGATTTACAGTCCTATTGGACAAGATAGTTAGGTCTAGCTGCCTCAGTAGCTAAATGTCAAAATCTTAGTGGCTAGAAGTCTATTGCTTTTTCACATCATATTCCATGTGGGCAACTCTCCAAGGCAGGGCTTTCTTCCAAGTGGTGAATTGAGGATCCAGTCAGCTTCCATCTTGTAACAAGACCATCTGGAACATGTGATCTCCAAGCTGCCATTTTAAAGTCAGAAAGAGAGAGAGAGAGAGAGAGAGAGAGAGAGAGAGAGAGAGAGAGAGAGAGAAATAGATATCAGATGGATGGAGGAATCTGGTGAATGTTTTTAAGGATGAAAATGGGAATTGGCTCATTTCATTTCTACCTGCATCCCATTGACCTTTATCAGTTGCATGGCCTCACTTAGATGCATGAGAAACCTGAGATAGAGAAAGCTTAAGATCTTCCATCTTTCTTGGGTTCATCTAGTCATGAGATAGATGAGAATTAAACCTAGACAGTGAGGCTGAAGAATCTGTACTCCGAGGAACTGTGCTAGGCTGCTTCTCATCTATCATGATTATTGTTGTTGTTGTTGTTATTGTTGTTGTTGTTGTTGGGTGCCGTCGAGTTGGTATCCGACTCATAGTGACCCTCATAGGGTTTTCAATGGCTGACTATTTTGGGATTTCCTTGGGAGTGGATTGCCAGGCCCTTCTCCCATTTTTGTGGTGTTGGGAATTGAACTCGAGTCCTCAGAGACTGCAGTGCAGCGTTCTACCAACTGAGCTAAATCCCAGCCCCTATCATGATTAGCTAGATTATTAATATATTGACTATGCTGACATCCAGACCACATTTATCTGTTTTGTCAAAAACATCATAAAAACCTAAAACTCCATTGAAATCTTGATACACTGGAGATATTATAGAGCCTGGAGTTTCTTCTCAGGTGCTGGGTGCTGGGCTCCCGGGGCCAGAGACCCAGGAATAAAGGCACAGATAGCAAAGGCAAGCAAGAGCAAAGGAGAATTTATTGAAAGGACAGGCAAAAGCTTTCATCAAGAGGGAGATGGAAGAGGTCCTGACTGGGTACCCATGGGAACAGTGTTGCACAAGGTCTTTTATTGCAAATTCTTAGGGGGAGAGTTTGGAGGCCACTCTATAGGTCTTAATCAATTCAATGACAAGTCTGACAAGGTGACAAGTCTGTCTGGTGACATCTTTTGAAGCATGGGTATCCTCATAGAAACTCAGGTAACCCAACAGGTTACCCTGCCTCAGTGATTCCCTATCTCCAGGCCCTATTTCCCTAATCCTGACTAAAATTTGTTAACTCCTCTCACTATGATCACAATACTATTTTAAAACTTGCAATAGAACTGCTACAACAGGAACGATTATCAGTGATTCGGGTTTTCCCCCTTTCTCTTAAGAGATTAGCATTTTGGGACCCAAGGCTGCTACAAAGGCAGGGGCAATGTATTTCTCAGAGGAAACTAGGGACCTGATTCCCCATCCTATCCCATACCTTACTCCACTTGTCTTTTCCATCTTGGGTTTAGAGAAGGTAAGGTTAAGTTTTTCCATTAGCTTTGAAATGGGGACACAGATTGAGAAGTTAAGTAATTATTTAAAAAAAAAAAGCAAATAAAAACAAGAAGAAAGTTGTATTTCTTGTGCTTATTAGTCTGTGGTCTGAACTAGTAAATTAAGAACAAAAATTTCTGGATTATTGCCTGTGTGATGATCAAAGTAATCATTTTCTTGCTTGTGGATTCTCTTTCTTTCTTCAGCACCTCTCTTGTGGTTCTCTGTGGCTCTGCACTGATTGCTGGCTATGGCCACTTTATCTGTAGATTTTCACAAAGGGAGTATATAATGTGTTGATGCTGGGATATAGCACCAAATCTGAAAAATGTAATATTTCATGATCTCTTCATTTACCTTGAGTTTTAAGTCCCTCTTAGGCAAAATTATCCCACCAATTGCAAAAGACATTTTTTGACAAAGGAACTAGAAGAAAAATAGGAGTAGAAGAGTCATGGCTTCTCACTTTCCTTCATTAGCATAGCAGGAGTCCCAGCTTCAGCCTAAAGAGCAGTCATCCTAGAGGTTAAATGCGAGCTTTCATGTCCAGAGTACCGTGGATAAGCTTGGCCATAGATGAGTTCTTTACTTGAAAGTCTGAAGATCCTTCAGGGACAGAATTACCAGAAAAGAAAGAAGAAAATGAGAGTGGAAGCCAAGAATTTGGTCTAAGGAGAATGGACCAGTTACCAAAAGGACTGGAGAGCTGAGCAAGTGTCATTGTAACTGTCCTGTGATCTAGATCCCTTGAAATCAGGCCAGCACCCAGTAGAGAGGGGGCTGTCACAAAAGCAAGCACATTCCGACAGGTCTATTTCTTAGTAGGTTTGTGGGACATTGAGAAGGCAAATCAAGGCAGTCTGGTATTGGTGGTATAGAGGTCAATAGTAGTGGTGGCTCTTTTAGCAGCAGCAGTAGCTGTCAACTTTGGTGTTGACCATAACTTGAGGATTCTACACAGGGAGTTCCAATAGAAAGGAGAACAAAGGCAATTATCAGCAATAAGATCAGATGACTTGGTGTTATTTTTATTTACTCTGGAGGATTCCAAAAGATATAGGAAATGAACTCTGTGTGTTGTGTGTGTATGTGTGTGTGTGTGTGTGTGTGTGTGTGTGTTTATGTGTATGTGTGTCAGAAATCCTACAATATATCTGGGGCTGAAGCCAGAGGAGTATTATTTTCTGTTAATTATCATTATGCTGTGAACAGCAGAGAAGTACTGACAGTAGTGCTGGGCATGGCTCAGTGTTGAGTAGTGTTTCATCTGTTGTACATAGGGTCACTAGGAGTTGGATCCAACTTGATGTCACCTAACAACAACAACATTTATTATTCTTTTGTTATTTCTGTGTTTGCACAGGCTAGGAAATACAAGTTATTTTTGTTTCACTCCATTTTCTGTATATATATGTACCATCCTTGTCCTGAGTATAACCGAATATAAGCAGAGTGGCCCTTTTTGTTGTTATTCTATTCAGTGCAAGCTTTGCTCACCTTGGCCTTCAACTTCTTGTCCCTATGTTTCAGCCTTTCATATTCATCAGCTATGTCCTCTTTTCTCCATCTTTTGAATTATCTTTAAAGGCCTGAGTATATTAGCAAGTTCCCTTTGCATCTGTATTATCCTCTGGAGGTATCTTTTCTCCTTGTCTTCCCTAAGGCCGTGAACTTCCCTTTCTTGCTCTTTCTTTATAAAGAATCAACTTTAAAAATGTTTTCTTCTGAATATAAAAGTATTGACTTTGTGTTATAGAAAGTTTGGAAGTAGAAATATGAAGGAAAAAATTACCATAACTCCATGACCCAGAGATAATTAGTATTAACACTTGATGGCTTTCCAGTCATTTTTCTATGCATATGTAAACAAATATATGCATGTATGCATGTGCGTATGGATGTATGTAAATTTACAGCTTTCACAAAATTGAGATCATAGCATGCATGGCAAACTTTTTTCACCTGTAAATACATTGTTATTGTTTTCACATATCATTCAATCTCCCACAAATGTTGTATTTAAGAATAATGTATTCTTAAAGACTATGAAATATTTTAAAACTTTTGATGCATTTTGTTTATTTTGGTTTCCAAAATGGAGGTGACAATGCTCCCCCATCAGTGGTATTTAAGAGTATCATTGGTGATTTCCTTGCATTTTTCTCAAGGCAATTAAAGTTTTTCTGCCAATTGTCTAGATTAAAAAAACGATGTCTTATTGTTGTAATTTGTATTTCTTTGATTGCTAATAATACTGAGCATTTTTCATGTTTATGACTATCTATAATTTTCTTTCATGAGTTTCTTGTTTATACATTGACATGCATTTGAAATTATCTTGTTGGGATTTAGCTTTTCAGAAGTTTCCTAATCTTTCTTCCTCTTTTCTATCAAGAGTCTCAGACAATGTGATCATGATGATATCTTATCTGAAGATTTGGAAGTCTGCTTTCCTGAAGCCTCTCTGACTATATCCAGCTATTACCTCCCTCACTATCACAATCACATGATTAAATGTCCTCTGTACTTCCCTTGAAATTCATTTTGCTTCCAACACTTGATTGATCATATCAGAGTGACTTCTCATCACTCCTTCAATATCATTATTAGCATGGGATTGAAGGCTTTGCCCCAAGTGGTGCCAGAAGACCAAATGAAGGAGACATAGGAAAAATCTTTGAAGGGGGTTGGATGCAGGGCAATGAGCTACATCTCAACATAATAACAAGATAAGGCCCACTTGGTGGCTCTTTGAATGTGTGGGGTCATAAGAAGAGCCCTCAGGATGCATTTGTGGGAAGTCAGGCTGAGGCAGTCCTCTGTTGGCTGGATGTGGTATCGTGTTCCAAGGAAATTTGATCAGAGACCAGGATCATATTCCAGAAATGAAGGCAGGGGAGGTTTGGAGCTTAGATTTTGATGGAAAAGTTAAGGAAAGATGGCAGGCTCAGACCCTGAGACTGTTAGAAAAAAGGTACCTGGTGCACTAAGGCTGGACTGGGTCTACACTACTGGTAGCCAGGAATATGTAGAATAAAAGACCTTCTCATATAAGGTAGGCCCCCAAGGTAGTCATGTTGAAGAGGCAGTGGTGGGTGAAGCTGGGTATGGGAGGGGCATACCATGGGGTTGAAAGTTGGCCAGGATCAGGTGTATCTGGAGAGTAAATGTGAGAACATCTTTCAAACTCCCATTCACTTCCTGCCTGCCACAGACTCCCTCCCCCCTGGCCTACTTCTCATTATTTACTCCCTCCTCACCCCTCAACTGAGACATTTTTTATTTTAAAATAATTTCCCTATGTGCTAGGCTTCTTATACAACCTTCTGTTTCTTGCTTTAACTGAGTGGTACTCATCTCTGGAAGCTGCTTTCTTGGTGGCCCTTTTAAAGACAGGAAGATCATTTCTTCTGCACACCCCTGGGTCCAGGGAGGGGTCTGTGTTTCCTCATGTCACGCTAAGCCAGACCTCTTAGATTCCCATGCAAAAGTCTTTCTTTCTTTGAATTTTATGAAATCTAACCATTCTACTTTCCTCCCTATTTGTATCCAACATTTATGAGACCTTTGTTGTTGTTGTTGTTAGGTGCCGTCGAGTCGGTATCCGACTCATAGCGACCCTCATAGGGTCTTCAATGGCTGACTGTTTCGGGATTGCCTTGGGAGTGGATTGCCAGGTCCTTCTCCCATTTTTGCGGTGCTGGGAATTGAACTTGGGATCTCAGAGACTGAAGCGCAGTGCTCTACCAACTGAGCTAAATCCCAGCCCCTTGGAACCTTTGGAACCTGGCTTATAGGTTATTTTTTACTCCAATTTTTGATTGACTTTAATTTCCATTTGACATTTCCACTTAAAATGATTAATTTTAATTGTAATTTATAAACTACTTAAAACTATTTAACCTTTGCCTCCCATGACCTTTCTTCTATTCTGCTTAAGGTGCCCAAGGAGATGACCTTCTCCTTTTCTATCACCTGGGAACTGAGGGCTGCTAGAGAAAATTGTATAACCTTATAGTCAGCCCTACTATTAGTTCATGGTCTTGCACCATAACTGAGCCTCAACTCAGCTTTCTTTCCCATATCCTGGAACAATTATTCCATGTCCTCTGATCTTTTCATGCTCTCTATTCAAATCCTGTTATCTTCCATCTAAACAGATGCCCTTTCTTTCTATTTCATAGGGGAAATTGAGGTCATTAGCTGTGTCCTTACCCATTTCTCTCCTTCTCTTCTCCCCTACAAATTTATCTACATCTGACTTTCCTGTATTCTCCACCATACTATCCAGGTAAAATGTTCCTCTCTTATTTAAATTTAATTCTTCCCTCTTTGCTATGGACTAATGTTTGCATTCCTCCAAAGTCCATATGTTGACGCTCCAAGGTGATGGTATTTAGAGGTGAGGCCTCTGAGGGGTGATTAATTTTAGATGAGATCCTGAGTGTGGGTCACCTGGGATGGGGTTAGTGCCCTAAAAAGAAGAGGAAGGCACTGGAGCTCTTTCTGTCTCTGCCATGTGAGGACACAGTGAGAAGGCAGCTGCCTGCGAGCCAGGAAAAGAAACCTCACCAGAAACTTCATCTGCTAGCACCCTGATCTTGAACTTCCTAGGCTCCAGAACTGAGAAGTAAATGTCCATTGTTTGAGCCACCCAGTCTATGGTGTTTTGTTATGGTAGTCCAAGCAGGCTGATACACTCTTGCTTTCTCTGGGAGCTTGTTCACAAATTATTCCCATTCCCTTTTATGTCTTTATTCTTTTCCTCCTCACTGATTCTTTCTCTTTGTATATAAATATGTCCCTGTCTATTCCTTCTTAACTTTTTTTCCTAATGTGGCTCTTTTTAGTCAACCATCTTCCATGTATTGTCTGTGTCAGCTGTCTTGACTTCCTTATCTCCTTTTTGCTCCTCATGTCTTGGCAATCTGGCTTCCTACCACAGTACTACATGAAAACGTCTCTTACAGAGACTACCAGTATGGCTCAGTTACCAAATCCAATAGGTACATTTTGGATTTATCTCATGTGCTGTCTCTTTTGTATCTCATACACTGTTGAGCATTCCTTTTTCTAGACTTGTTTTCTTCAGTTTCCATCGAGTCGCTCTGTTAGCTTTTCTTGTTCTTCTTGGGCCATCACCAGTCATTATTTGACCTGAAAATTTTTCTTTCTGAGGATGTTTCCAAAGGTTTGGTGCTTGTTCTTCTTTTGCTTTTCTATACCTTCTATATTTAAGGCTTCTGATATCACTTATATGTTGTTGGCTCCATATCTTTCCTTGAACTTTAGGATATCTAGCTGCACACAGGAAAACTTTACTTGATAACCCTGTAAAGCTCAAACCAACAATGAAGTGTAACATATCTATGTCCAGAACTCAATCTACCATTTCTCTATGCCTCCAGATCTGCTATTCTTACCATTTATTAGTTTTTATGTACATGACATGATCATGGATTCCTTATAGCATAAAGAAGTAAGACTTTTTGTGCTTGAAAAAAATCTCTGTCTATTTTATTGAAGAAAGAAGAGGAAAATGTGAAATAAGGTACCTGTAGGTTATAGTTTGATTATTCTACATAGATATTTCCTTTTCCCTTTTTACTTTCACCAAAGTGGAAATAATCCCCTCTTTGCTGCTGTTTATACCCTGTCCTACATTGTGAGGGTAGGAGAAGCCTAGCTTCCTGGCCTGAGCCAGAGCTGTCGTTTGTATAATCCAGCATTTCTCAACTTTTAGAATATGAAATATTCACCTGGAAAGGAATTTCTAAAAAAATCATTACAATGGCTTCTATCCATGAAATAGGATAAAGATGGGGCTTAGAAATATGTGCTTTCAGAAGTTTCGTAGGTTTTTGTGATAAAAGTGGTTCACAAACTGTATTTGGAAAAACACTGTTACAGTATGTTGGAGCTACTGGTTGCTGTTTGCCATTTTCTTTTGCAATTAATCATTTCTGCCCCTGAAAAACCCATGTAATTGAGATGCTAGTGCATTTTGTGGTTCAAATCTGTAAGATTTATAGGTATAGGTCCTATTGTTGACTGTATTTATATGTAAACAAAATAGCATTCCACTGAGTTATGGTTTTTCTTTTTACCAATAGCATACCCAATTTGACTTCTTTGGAGGTGGAATTAAGTACAGAATTTGAAAGAGTTGACTTGGCAAGACAAAGTCATAGATCTTATTGAAAGAATAGAGGTTTTTTTCTTTAAGGTGGTTGAATATGCCATTTGGGTTTTGAGTGTAAGTAATCTTTTGTCTTGCCATTCTATTATACAAAAAAGCAAAACAGAAATGTGGAATTTCTAGTGAAATGTTTTCACTCTGTGTGTCAAAGCCGTCTTCCCCAGAATGTGTGTGATTGGCTAATCAATAACAGGTGTTTCTTCTGTGATTTGCTCTGCTAAGGGTGATTCTACCTCTTACTGGTGCCTTGGCCAAGGTAGTAGTTATGACATCCTCCCTCCAAAGTTCTGTGTCTAAAAGCTTTTCTTCCTTGCCAGTGGTGGAATTTATATTCCCAAATTAAGGAATTCTTTATGCCTACTTGTATTTTTGTGGGCTTTGTAGCCAAGACCTTTACATATGCTGAATAGCTTAATTATGGCAACAGCATTATGGCAAACAATGCTCATAAACTTTATATAACCTCAAAAGTGACCACAGGGTGAGTCATTAATGGGACTCTAAGATTTTCATGTTTCTTTTCAGTTGCTTATGTTTCCTTCTCCAAATGTAACCGACTTTCCATGTGACCACTTCTTATGACTTTTGTGATATTCAAATGAAGACTAATCATTTTTGCTATTTAGTAATTGTGAATAATTCTGAGCTTTGACTGGAATTGTTCAAAGTGTTGTTGTGTGGTACAAGAATATCTTCTGTCTTTTGCTTCCAGCAAAGACCTTTAAAGGGTCAGCAGGAGGAGACTGCAGGGGATAAATGTGCTCTGGCATAGATTAGTGAGATTTCCCATTCATTATGGGATTTCCCATTAGTAGTGCTTCAGACAATGTAGAATTGAAGGTTGAACATGATTGTTGTTTGAGGCATGCAATTAGGAGCTGAGCAGGAGTTATAAGTATGTAACTCCAGTCAAGGGAATTCTCTGTACTAGAAGTGTCTAGTGTATGAGACAGCATTTTGGAGGATAAAAAGCTGGGAGGCTGGGGGGAGGAAGGGCACCTATTTTGGCTCTGCCAGTTACTAGCTAAATAACCTTGAGCATATTTCTTAACTACTTTGCACCACTAAAAGTAGGATTAGCAATTTTCATAGTCACTCTGTGAGAGAAATATCATTAGTCTCTTTTGGATCTAACTCGTCATAAGGATCAACAGCAGCCAGCAGCTAACACTTTTATCCATTCAACAAATTTGTGTGTGTCAGCCACTGTGCTGTCTGCAGCATACCACACTGGCATCGAATACCATCTGATCTCAGAAGCTAAGCAGGGTCGGGCCTGGTTAGTACTTGGATGGGAGAGTGCCTAGGAACACCAGATTCTGTAGGTTTGCGAGCAGGACCTGGTAGCTCACTCCAAAAATGAAAAAAGAAAAAGCTGTGAATTGGACCTGACTGGACAGCACCTAACAGAAACAACAATAAAAAGTCACTGTGCTATGGGCCAGAGACAGAGTGGTTGGACACAAAAAATAGAATCCCTAATGTCTTGTAGCTTACATTCGAGGTGGGGTGAGATAGACAATAAACAAATATTCAAGATAACTAACATTTATGATTCATGCTTGTGTTCATCAGCTTTTGTGTCACTGTGACAAAATACTTGACAGAAACAACTTAATGGAGGAAAGGTTTATTTTGACCTATGGTTTCAGAAGTTCAGCTCATAGTAGGGGGAGACACGGCTGAGGCGCTCAGGCCGTGGGGGCAGGAGCATGTGGTGGTGAGTCTTCACAGTGCAGTGGACTAGGAAGCAGAGTTGGCCAGAACCAGAGCTCAGGTTTCACCTTTCAAGGTCCATTCCCAATGACCTATTTCTGCTAGCTAGGTCTCACCTCCCAAAGGTCCACAGCTTCCCAAAACAGCACCACCACCTGGGGACCAAACATTCAAACCCAAACAGTGCTATTCAGAAATGAAACAAGGTGGTAGGATAGAGAGTAACCAGGATAGTGAGGTCCGTGTAGATCAGAGGAAAGTGACCTAGAGATGAAGGTTGAGGCCATGTGTGATGAGCCTGCTAGAGAGAAGGGGGCACCTGGGTAAGGGCTATGGGGAAGTCTCCTAGTCACTTCCCACAGAACTCTGGAAAGCAGACTGGATTGGTGTCTGTGTTTCTCAAATAAAGAAATTGAAATTTAGAAGGTTGAGCACATTACCCAAAGTCACATGAGTCACAGGTTGGTAGGACTAGAATTAGAACTCCAAAGCCCAGGTTTATGACCATGACACGACAGACACTGTACATCTTACAGAAGGGAAGCACACTTAGAGAACCCCCAACTCATGTAGTCATTTTATGGATAAAGGAAGAGGCAAGAGAGTGTATGTCATGTGACTTGGTCATGGTGGGAGGGCACAGATAGAAACCACTTGTCTTGCTTTTCATGTCAGTACTTCCTCACTGCACACTATTGTGAGACTAGTTTTCTGTGGAAGTCCCAATGACCCAGCCACTTTCACCATCTGATTCTAGTTTCTGATAAAGATAACATTTGGCCAATTTTTGAACTCTTAAAAGTGTGTGATGGTTTGTTGAAAGCTGCATCAATTTGGCATTTTGTTCTAGCACACATTCTTGTTGTTGTTTTCTTTTAAATGCATGTAAGCACAATAGAAAAACAAATGGAGTCAACATATGAAAGTGCAGTTAAAGAAAGCCTTTTTCCTCCCCGAAGCATCTCCCCATCCCACCTTGATTTTTTGCCCTTGATTTTTTTAACCATTGTTAGCAGTTCGGGGAATGTTCTGTGAATAGACAAGAATATATGGGTATATATCCTTTTTATGCTTGCAGCCATACCACTGTGGCATCCGATCTCATCAGATCTCTGGAGCTAAACTGGGTAGGGCCTGGTGAGTACTTGGATGGGAGATCGCCTGGGAATACCAGGTGCTGTAGGCTTGGGAGAAGGACCGAGCAACCCACTCCTAAAATGCAATCAGCCACTGAAAACCCTATGAATAGCAGAGAAGCATTGATAATAGTGTTTTGCCTATTGTACGGAGAGTTGCTATGAGTAGGACATTGACTTGATGGCACCTAACAACAACATCATTCTTTTTATATGAGATTACAAAATGTCGTATTGTATGCAATATTGAGGCCTAGCTTTTTCCCCTTAATGTTACATGTTAAAGCTCTTTCTTTGTCACTAATATAAAGTTGAATCATTTTTTTTCATGTCTACAATGTATCTCTTATATGAGCAAACCCAAATATATTTATCCCTTCTCAATAAATCAATATTTAGACATTTTCCAGTCTTTTGTGATTGTAAACATGATGCTGTGAACATCTTCACCAAGCTATTTTTGTGTACATGTGCCAGTCTATCTGTAAGATGTACTTGTTGAATGGTTGTAGATACTACCAAATTGTCCTCTGATGGGTTGGGCATGCCCAGCAATGTGACCAACTAATGAGCAGTCCCCTTTCCTGTGAAGCCAATTTGAGGGGCACCGTCAGCCTCCCGTATTCTGGATTGCTCTGGGCACCTCCTTTTCTTGCCCACACACTTACACCTGAGGCTGTAGGCACCCAAATCTAGAAAGTACCAAAGCTCCTTTGTGGCTTGAACTCTGTGCTTGGTTTCGAGACTCCCTGTGATGCTCCTCTAGGAGGCTTACCTAGCTCCAGTGCTTGGGCATGTTATTTTCCCTGGTTATGTCCCATGGGGCACTGTGTCAAGCCTTTAGGCTCTCACTGGACCTTGGTCTGGAGAGTGTGAGGAAGAGGGGAAGGAGGAGAGAAGAAGGGAGCAAAAAGGAAGAGAAAGAGGAAGGAGAGGAGAGAGGGAAAAAAGGAGTGGAAGAGATATGTCACCTAAGAAAGGCAGGTTTCTTGTTGCTACTGTTGCACCTATCTCTTCTGGATTTGTTTTCTTTGGATTTGGAATTTATTTATTTATTTATTTATTTATTTATTTATTTATTTTTGCAGTAGTTCAGGGTTGAACCTCTGAGACACCGCAGGGATACTATCCTTCTCCAAGCAGAAAAGTTTGAAAGATACTAGATCCCAGGGTCTTTTTCAACCCTACTTCATTAGGTTGGGATTTAGCTCAGTTGGTAGAGCACTGCGCTGCAGTCTCTGAGGTCCCAAGTTCAATTCCCAGCACTGCAAAAATGGGAGAAGGGCCTGGCAACCCACTCCCAAGGCAATCCTGAAACAGTCAGCTATTGAAAACTCTATGAGGGTCGCTATGAGTCGGATACCGACTCAACGGCACTAACAACAACAACAACTTCATCAGGCCTTTTCCAACCCTAGTTCCTCATGGGTTTAAATGGCAGCAAGCCAAGAAATAAGCTGGACAGCAGTGATGTAGCTGATCTTGAAGACCCCACTGGTGAACAACAGGTTCAAATGATGGAGGAACTGGGGGTTCAAAGCCTCCTTTAAGATTCCAATTCTAAAGCTAGGCATGGTGGCACACATCTTTTTGGGAGGCGGAGACAGGGGGATTACAAGTTCAGGGCCAGAGGTAGCCTTATACCCTAGCAAAATACCTGTCTCAAAATAATAAAGTAAAAAATAGGCTGGGGGTGCAGCCCAGTGGTAGAGCACTTGCAATGTATGTGTGATGTTCCCAAGGAGGACTGAGAATTGGGAACTACAGTGGGGGAAGTGGGTGGTCAAGGCTATGGACCACTCAGTTCTGCCTTGCAAAAGGTTATATTTTTATCTAACTTACATGATTGGACATTTGTATGATATATTTAAAAAGAGACTCTGCTACCTTGGGAAAATGTTACCCTCCCCCCAACTGATCTGGACCAACTTCCTCTTTTATATGTGAGAAAACTGGATAGGAAAAGAAAGTTGACTTATCCAAGGTCATGGAGATATTGAAATGATGAAGGAGGGATTTGAAGCCTACAGACTTCCTGTTCAGTGCTTCTTCTCTGTAGAATAGGAGTTGGGTAACAGCTTGTAACCAAAACATGGAGCCCCTCATAAACCCTCATGTGACAGAGAGACCTACATCTCTAGCTTAAATTCAAACCAAACCTTTGTTGAAATGTCTTCACTCCCTAAAAAAAAATAATTTTCACTTTTGCACTGAACCCATCTGGGAATAAATGTGTCGAAAGACTCTCAGCAAAGCTGTTCTCACCATACATATTTATTTCCATCTAGAAATTCCAGAAGGACTTGCCATATAGTGAGTCTCAGGAGAAAACTACTAACATGTATTTTCTGACTATGTTCAGCTGACTCTATCTACCCTCATTCCAGAGAACTTGAAGAAGACAGAGGAGCACTTAGATTGGTCCCAGAACTTTGTATCTGTTTCAGGTGTTGAAGACACCAAATGGAAGGAGCCTTTTTTCCTTTTACTTTTTCTTTCTTTTTTTTTTTTTTTGGTGTCTTCTTTTCTAAAGTCACCTGTATTAAACTTATGTTTGTTCAGAAAAATGATGCCCACCTGCTGCCCTACAGTCCTCCAAGACCTGGCCATTTCCACATCATGATATAGGGAATCCATGCAAAAAATAAACAAACAAAACAAAACACATAGAAACCAGAAGACGTAGCAAAATACTTGCAGAAAGCACATAAAAAGTAGAGGCACAAGGAATAATGCTCAAGTGTATCTTCCTAAGCCCAAACAAAGGCATCTGAGAACTGGAATGGAAACAGGAGCATTATCCAAATTCTAAAGTGCAGAAGAAGCTTCAACCTGGATTGTGTTGAGAACACCTCCCTTTGCATAGCAGCACTCAGTGAAAGCAGAGTTCCCATAATACTTGGGTCAGACTTTCCTTTCCTTTCCTTTCCTTTCCAAGCTGTACTTCAGCTCCCCTTTTTACTTTTTACTTTGAGATAGAATCTCACTATTTTGTATAGGCTGCCTCTGGCCTTTCCCAGTCTCCCCTAGTTATAGCCACATGAAGCAACTTGAAAAAAGTCCCTTTTGCGGTGTTTAGTTACACCCTTCAAATGTTTGTGGGCAGTTACATCCCCCTTCTGGCATCCTTTGGCTGAGTTCTACATATTTAATTCTTTCACTTTTCCCTCATTAATGAATATTTCTGGCTCTTTCATCCTCTTTTCCCCATTTGGGAACAAGCTGAACTGAGCTATTGATGAGTTCAGACCTCCTCCTCTCCATGCAACAGGGAGGAGGGCAGGTACTAAGTGCACGCTTATCCCAGCACAAGTGCACAGGTTTTCTTAGTGCAAGACATAGAGGAAGCTGTGGTTTTAAAAGTTATTTGGATGGGGTTATGAGAGATTTGCATGGGGAAGCAGGAGCGACAGAAATTTCTATCAAAGGCTTGGCTCCTCCTATGGAGACTTCTGGAATTTCCTTGCCTTGGAATCCCTCCCTATACCAAATAGAACTGGATAAATAGATCTGGAAAATCACATAGCCCTTGCTTGTTTGCCCTGACTGCTTTTATCTGGTAACTTGGATATTGAAAGTATGGTGGGCTGTGGTTTTGTTTGCTGCTCAGAACCTGATTGATCTTCCACCTGCATGGGAGTGTTGGGAGGCTCAGGGAATCTATTCTGGTGAAGGGTGTACAACATCCATCATGACGGTTCTCGTTTGGATTTAGTCTTTCAAGTGTATATGTTTTCATGAATGTCTATGTTTCTTGTTGTATCACTGCATTAAGTGTGTTTATGGAAGTATGTGTTTTAATATGGAGGTTAATGGAGCACAGATGCATAGGGTCGGTAGTACAGGAACTTGTTCTGCAGCATGAGGATAGTTTCCTTACTTGACCAGAATGGAGGATTTCTACTAGGTTAGAGAAGCTGATGTCTACAGACAAATGATGCTTATTGCTAGAACAGGAGTGGGCACACTTTGCCTGCTTCTGGGGCTGGGATGCTACACAAAGTTCTCAGTGTGCTGATTAGAAAGGGGAATGAAACACTATCTCCTGGGAGTAGAAGAAAGAATAGCATGAAGGACTTAGGAAAATAAAGAAATGCTCAAGAACTAGAATCTCTTAGCAGCAGGATTTAGAACCCAAATGACTTTTATCACTAGATATTTTTAAAATCTAGAATATTGCCTATGTTTTCTCTGGTTTTCTTAGGGATTAATTTAAAACTAGGACTCTTTAAGGACATGAAGATTTCTTAGGCCATCCTGAGCTCTTTTTTTTTGTTTTTCAGTACTTGGGGGTTTAACCCAGAGCCTTGTGCATGCTAGGCAAGCACTCTACCACCAAGCTGTACTTCAGCTCCCCTTTTTACTTTTTACTTTGAGATAGAATCTCACTATTTTGTATAGGCTGCCTCTGGCCTTGAACTCGTGATCTTTCTACCTCAGCCTCCTGAGTCAGTGGCCATCTTGGGCTTTTCTGTCAGCCAAAATATCTAATATGACAGAAGATCCACATAGCCTTGGTTTCGTTAGTGCATTCATTCATTCCATAAACTTTTGATTAAGCATGTATGGATAGATACTGTCACTATTATGTAGCTAATATAGCTCTCTCTTCTCTTTGGTTCTGATCATAGACTCTCACTTTTTTACTTTTCAGGTATTCATTCACTCATTCTTTCATCTACTCATTCTTTAATCTGATTAACTATCTAATAAATATTTATTGAACCTCTAATATGTGTATGGGATGTCACTTAACAGGAGTATTATGAATCATAGACTAGTTTCTGTGCCCTTTACACTTCACAGCATACAAGTCAACCTCTCAAATGGTCCCTTTCAAGCCTCTCCTGTAGGGGTTGGGTGGGTGTGGAGAATGCACATACACTGGGAACTCTCTCCAAAAAATTCTCCCTCCTGATTCCCTTTTTTGATCTTCTTATCTGGGCCCGTGGTGGGTCTAGGGCCCATTTTTCATTGTCTTGCAAGATTGGTCCAGCATGATTAGAACTATGGTTTTATTTCTTTGAAGTACTCTGCTAAAAGTCTGAGACAATAGGAAGATAGGATGAGTTGTATTCAGCATCTGGCTACACTTGTATTTCCTGCTATGAGTTTATATGTGTGCTGGAGAGGAGAGGGGTAGATATTTATGGGGAGGAGGGAGGTGAGACATAGATGAGAAAGAGGGAGAGAGGGAGAGAGAGGAGGAGGGAACGAGAAAGAAGAGGAGGAAGAGGAGGAGGAGAAAGAAGAGAAGACGGCAAAAAGGTGAGAGACTCAGTCACTAGTGCAACCAAATGCTGAGTAAAACCTAAAAGGTTTTGAATGCCCCCTGGCCATCTTTTCTCCATATTCTTTAACTCACTCTTTGCCTTACCCCATTCCCTCTGGGCCAGGTAACTCTTCCCTCTGCCATTTCACTAGCTTTTTGTCAGCCATTCTTTCAGAAGTTTCCACATGACTCTCAGGTCTTGTGACTGCTCCCTCTACCCCTCAGTGTCCCAGTGTCTGCAATACTAGGGGAGCCAGGCATGGTGGAAGGCTATATACCTCAGGCCCAAATGCAGACCCTTCTTCCCTGTGGCCCCTCAGGCGAATTACTGTTTCTGACTATTGGTTTTCTTATCTGTAACAATGGAGATGATAAAAGGCCTACTGAGCATGGTGGCTAGGAGAATTAAAATATTACAAATGAGGGCAGGCTGTAAAGGTCTGTACCATGTTTCAAATCGCATACTCTCTCATTTCCAGTGTAATTTATTTATGTGCACTCTTATGGATTTATCTCATTAGGTAGGGCAAGTTAGCATTATCCCTCAAATTTAATCTTCCTGTCATCCACTCAAACCACAGCTCCCTTTTTCTCTCAGAGTTTGAATACACGTGTGTGTGCTGGTCCTTTACCCATCCATCAATAAGTTCCTGGGACCATGCCTTTGTTCCGTTCTGCTGAGTGCTTTAACACTTGTTGAGACCCACCCTTCTTCAAAAATAAAGCCTATTAATTATCTGTATATAAAAGAAGTATAAAGCTATACCACCCTGGCATCCAGTCTCATCAGATCTTGGAAGCTATGCAGGGTCAAGCTTGGTTAGTTCTTGGATGGGAAATTGCTGGGAATACCAGGTGCTGTAGGTTTGGGAGGAGGACCTGGCAGCCCACTCCTGAAACAACCAGCCATTGAAAACCCTATGACTAGAAGAGAAGCACTGACAATAGTGCCAGGCATGGCACAGTGTTAGGGAGTGTTTCATTCTGTTGTACATATTGTCACTATGAGTTGGATCTGATTTGATGGCACCTGACAATAGCAGCAACAACAAAGGAAGTGATGGACTGATCCAAAGCCACTGTAGGACACTCACTTTAGTGAGGCCAGGGGCTGGAGAGCCTTTACACTAGTTTTGCTTCCCCAAACCATTTGGGTTTGATGTTTGCTTTCAGGCTCCTTCTGTTATCAGGAGGATGTACATAAACAGAAAAGGGACATGTGAGAAGATGCTAATAAGAGATATAGACAAGGGTACGACACCAGCATCACAAAGGGTAGGCTCCATTAGCGCCAAAGCAAAATCATAATATGGCTGTCAGTCCTTTCAGGGACACAGCTGCTCTAGATGAGAGAAACTGTGCATGCCATGGATAATATCAACTCTTCCACACTTGGTGCTGGAGAGAGAGACTATTCTGCTGTCATTCTCAGCTCTCTGTGGCTTCTGGATATGTGAAGAAGTCAATAGCCAAGGCCATGGAAGCTGAAGATGGCCTATAAGATGGGATTAATGCTTCATCATAGGAATAGTTGAGTGTTTTAGTGGAAAATGTCTGGTGACCGCCACTCATGACAGGCAGGCTGTACATATGAGGGTTGTTCAATCAAGTGATTTTTATTTTCTGTTGTTGTTGTTGTTGTTGTTAGGTGCCGTTGAGTTGTATCTGACTCATAGCGACCCTTATAGGGTTTTCAATGACTGATTGTTTTCGTGATTGCCTCGGGTGTGTGTTGCCATGTCCTTCTCCCTTTTATTTTCTACCTAGAGTTAATTTCTCCCAGTAAGGGTCGGGTCTGTGCATTTTTCTTTGGTGCCCTATCAGGGCCTGGAATGGTATCCAGCTTATAGTAGTTGCTCAATAAATATTTCTGGAATCAAGCAGAGAGAAGTGTTTATAATATTAGCACTTAACTTGTGATGTATGGCTCTGACAGACTTGAGTAACTTATTTACATTGGCCTTGTACACACTAATTCTGTGCAAGTGCTCATTTCTTTGGTACCTTTGTAAAAGTAGGCCTACGGGTGTCAGTTAGTTGCATGTGTGATTCTGATTCACTAAGATACTACAAGATACAAGAGGGTTCAGGTTTCTGAGACTCTAGGTCACCAGGTATGCTAGTTTTTCCTTTTTAAAAATTACTATCTCTCTATTTTAGGCAATACTATAATTCTTATAACAATAACATCATAAAAATGGCATCAGAAATGATTTCCTGTGTCTATGAAGCCTGAAGATCCTTGATTTCCTGAGTTTTTACAACATATTTTGAATTAATTAGATGATAAAGGTGAATATGCAAATGATATGGATGATTATGCTTCCCAGTTCCAAAGCAGCTGCAGGTTTATAACAAGGGCTTTGAGACCCTCAGATGCCTCTTGGGTGTCTGTAATGCTTTTTAGTAATGGCAGTTTGTAAGTGGCTCTACGATTTCATTTGTGTACTAAGTGCCAAAAGCCTGTCTGCTTAAAGAGTTCCAAAGTGCTGTGCAGGAACAGTGATACTAACTTGAAACTTAATATTTCATACTTTGTCTTTTATTTTGTTCCATAATTGAATAAAATTTCAGTTAAAAATATCAAGAAGCAACTTTCATTATAAGTACCAAAGATTTTTTCAAATTACTGTCAACATAATAAATTATAATATAAGAATTTTTGTTTGTTAGTAAATGTGTATTTTGAAACCAAAACAGACAAAATACTTTAAGAAAGGTTTAAACTAAAACATAAAGCCACTCCCAACAGAGAGATACCTAAATCCTATATATACATATATAAGTATATGGATCCTAGTGACCCCATGTCTCAGTTACACTCTACTTAAGGCACATCTCCAGCTAAGTATTAATTGAATAGGGTAAAGAAAGTCCCAAAAACATTTAGAGTGTCTTTTTTTTCCCCTTTAAATTAGTTCAATTGGGCAAAGACTACCAAAGTTCCTTCTTTCTTGGGACCTAGAAAAGCAGATGGGATTTTATTAGACCAAAAGGAATGGGTATTTTCTCTTTGAAGTAGACTTGGGTGAACAGACAGCTGGGAGGAGAGTGGCCCAAACTGTCTTCTGGGAGAGAAGAGATGTTAAGAAAAATGAGGCCAGGCCTGGGAGCATCGTGACGTCACTGTGGGGCCAGCATGGGCTCTGCAGGCCACCTATTTCAGTGGGAGTGGCTGGCATGTGTTTCCTTCCCAGCTGCAGCTCCTGGTATGACTGTGCTTGGGTGAAGCTAGAGGGGAAAACAAAGGCAGGTTGAAATGGAGAGAGGGGCAGGTAAGAGCTGGCAGGTAGGATTGCCAGGGCACAGCCTCTTTGGGCTTCCTTCTCCCCGGTGTTATTTTGACACAGATTGTGGTAGAAGGGAGGATAACATACCAACTAATACCAAAAGCTCTTTTTCTTTCCCAAACTCAGAGATTGCAAGGAGTCTTGAGGAGGCTCTTACCCATTTGTTCAGAAATGACCTAGTTTTGAAAAGAATTAAACCCACATAACACTGTTGTCCATTTAAAAATACCCACACCTAAAAGATAATAATCTAATCAGAAAGTGTGTGGGCAAAGAGGAGCAGAAGAAGAAAAAAAAAAAGTTCAGCCCCTTTTATCCCAATCTCCAATTCCTACTTCTCTCACTAGGGAAATCCATGGATTCTCACTAAGCTCATCAGGGGAAGGTAGTTCTTTGTAGAGGTCTGAGCCCACAAGAAATCAAATAAAGGGCTGAGAGGATGAGTCAACTTTCTCAACCTCTGCTTGAATGTCCCTAGTCCAATTTGATTTCTGTTCCAAAGTGCGTGGGCCTTTATGGATTATATTTCATTGTTGAGATCCAAATGCTACATTTAAAATGTATGCATATCTGGTGAAATAATGCTCCAGCTAGAATGAGAACAAGAAATCTGGGAAATTTGTTGAGGAATGCTCACTCTTTTCTCACTGAGTAGTAAAAATTCTGGGAGACATCCTGCCAAGGATTAGGAAGGGACTTCTTTGAGAGAGGGAGATTTATTGGAAAAGCATAATATAAGGGAAAAGAATGTGGACTGTGGAGTCAGACAGGCCTCTATTCAAATCCCAGCTCTTCCTTTTACTTAGGGTGGGATCACAGACAAATTATTTGCCTTAATGTGATCTAAATTCCTTCATCTGTGAATTGGGTAATAATACCTACCTATAAGCAAGAATGGCAAGACTGTCTTACATGTTTCAGACATCCCTGGAGATCAATCCCTGGGAGATCAATCCCTGGAGAAAGGCATCGTGTTTGGGAGAGTGGCAGGTCAATGAAAAAAAGGAAGACCCTCTGCCAGATGAATTGACATAGTGTTTGCAACAATGGGCTTAAACATAAATAAGATCATGTGCCTGGTACAGAATAGGGAAGTATTTCGATCTGCTGTACATAGGGTGGCTATGAGTTGGACTCGACTCAATGGCACCTAACAACAACAACATGGGTTGTGGTGAGAATTAATGCAAGGAAGCATTTAGAATAGTGCTTAGTAAGTGTTGGATTTTACTGTTATCCTTGTTAGAAAGAATCATAAATAAGAAGGCAGGGATAGGCACTCTTTGCAGGTGGCAGCCTGGAACAGAAATAGGAATTAACTAAAGCATATCTTTTGATGGTCTCTCCAAGGTCCCTTGTCTGCCACACTCTCAGTCTCTTCCCCCAAGTCTGAATGAATTCCTCTCCTTCAGGCCTCCCAGATCCACACATGTGGCACTATTGGTGAAGTAATGGCCCAAGGGTTCTGCACTTGACAGGGCAGAGCCCTGGCAAATGGATTGTCTGTTATCCTGGTATAAGACCTTAGAAATGCCACTTACCTTCCAGAGGCCAAAGAGATAGATGTATGTTGCTTTCCCCTTTGAGGTTCTCAGCAGAGTGGCAAGGACTAAGTCATTTCCCTCTCTGCGACTCTAAAGCAGGATGCTGGGGAAGTCTAAGAGGGTAAACCAAGAAAGTGAATTTCAAAAAGTGTGATTTCATTCTCTGTAGAAATGAATGAGGGAGTAATGTGGGGCAGTAGTTTCTTCCTGGTGCCCTTTTAATTGCTCAATGTTGGGTGATTAAACTTGCCTGTAACTTGCCTATTTTATCATCCAAATTCCTGCTCACTGGTTTCCAAGCCTTGTTTCCAAGTATTCTAAAAAGAAGTCTCCTTTACTACCTTTACCTTTTACTTTTTTTTGTGGTACTGGGGGAGCCAAAATCAGGGCCTTGCTCATACTTTGCAAGTGCTCTACCACTAATCTGCACCTCCAGCCCTTAATTTTTTTTTTTTCTTTTTTATCTTGAGACAAGGTCTTACTAAATTACACAGGCTGCCTCTGGCCTCAAACTTGTGATCCTCCTGTGTTCCGAGTCCCTGGGATTACAGAAGTGTGCCACTGCCCGTGGCATTGCTTTTACTTTAATTTATTGTGGTACTGGGTAGGGGTAAAACCTAGGGCCTTATGCATACTTTGCAAGTTCTCTACCACTGGGCTGCACCTTCAGCCCTTTTTAAAATTTCTGTTTTGAGACAAAGTCTCATTAAGTTTGGCAGGGTGCCTCTCCTCTCATCCTGCCTCTGCCTCCAGAGTTGCTGGGATTACAGGTGTGAGCCACCGGTGGCTGGCTTGCTTTTACTTAAAAGCAGATCAACTAGAGGCTTGATTTCGTTTGACCTGCCTGAGCCTCATTCTGTAAGTGAAGCAGTTAAGAGTTCATGCTCTGGTACTGCTGATTCAGATCCTTGATACCTTGCCTTTTCCTTCACCCCTATCCACTAACATTACCACCTAGATAGTAGAGAGTGAGAACCAGAAGGTGTGGCAATTAGAAGATAAGTGTTGCAAGGAAAAAATGACTAGGGCTGGAGAATCAGGCAGGGAAGTTGTTGTTGTTGTTAGGTGCCATCGAGTTGGTATCCTACTCATAGCGATCCTATGTACAACAGGCACTTTGTCAGTACTTCTCTGCTATACATAGGGTTTTCAATGGTGGATTGATTTCTGGGAGAGGGTTGCCGGGTCCTTCTCCCAAGCCTGCAGTATCTGGTGTTCCCAGGCGGTCTCCCATCCAAGTACTAACCAGGCCCAACTCTGCTTAGCTTCTGAGATCTGATGGGATCAGATGCCATAGTGCTACAGCTGCAGGCAGGCAGGGAAGAGGATATGGTTAAAATGGGGAGTACTCATCAGTGCCAGTCAGGAAAATAGAAACCACCATAGGTTTTTCAACAGAGGAGAATGAATACAAGGAATTAGCTAGACATGTCTCAGAAAAAGCTGAAAGGGAACACTGAAGTAGCACAGAGGCAATATTGCATGGAACAGCTCCCACCCACAGGGGTGGGAACACAGAGGACAGAACCCAGGGGCTTAGAGGAGGGCCTCACAGAACTGGGGCTCAAACTTCTGAGGAGGGGGCACTGCCCAGCTGGTGCAGATATCTCAGTAGCGAGGGGAGAGGCTAGTGGGTATGGGGCATGATGAGGCTGGTGCTGAAGGGGCAGAAAGGAGCAGGAGATGCAAACCAACTGTCTCTTCCATGTTAGAAGACCATTGTTGGGGTGATGTTACCAGGAACAAGGAGCGAGCAGGAAGCAGGAAGGAGAACGTTGCTGCTTTTCCTGCTTTCTACCTTGCAGTTGCCTTCTGGCAAAGGCAGAATGTGGTTGGAAGAGCCTCAGCCCCAGAATCACAGAGTGTAGAAGGCTGGGCTTGGGGGCTGAGAGACGGTATCTTAAAAGCTGGCACACAGAATGAGTAATTAAGTACAGCTGCCAGTTGCCAGTAAATCATTCACTAAGGAGTTTGGAGAGAATAGTAATAGATTGTCTTTAGTGAAGTGTTTCTCACCTTTGCCTCTCTGTGGTACTTTCATTGTTGTGTTGACCTGGTGTGTGTGTGTGTGCACACGTGCCTATGTACATGCACTTGTGCGTGCATGTGTAAGTACTAGGGTGAGAGCCTGGGCTTTTTCACATCTGTAGGCGTCCACTCCACCGTGCTGGGAATAAACACTATCACTCTCCTTTGGGTTGTTAATGAGACTCTAAAATAAATGTTTTCCTTTAGATTACACCTTGTAATTTATGATTCAGCCCCAGAAAAGAAACTTTAATGGATTGGGAAATGGGGGAAAGAAGAGAGTGTACTCAAAGAAACTTAATGGGGCCAGAGCTGGAAGGATCTGGAATAAGGACAAACCTAATTGCCAGTAAACCTCCCTGAAGCTTCACGTCTCCGAGACTTAGAAGCAAGCTAATGGCTTATACTTTCTCCTCCTGCCTACAGGATTCCAGGAATACAGGCTGCCCACAGTCCAGAGAGCTTAGTAACTGAACTTTACATAACACCTGGGAACTTAAGAGACTGTGTGTGGGGAAGTGATGATGGGGCCATTTGCAGGTTGAAGTGAGCGCCTGGAAATTGTTCATCGTCTGTTCAGCATGCAGAACCACCGGAAACTAAACGGATGGTGATTATGCAGGAGAGGTAAATGGGAGCCGCATAAACAGCATGTGAAAGGCAGCATGATTATTGAATGAATTAGAACTGAGTTGCAACTTCGTGTTCCTTGCCTGCATTCTTCTCAGTTTTCCTCTGTTTAGCACTGGTTGAATTGGAGCTTACCACAAGAAGAACAAAGTGTAAAATTACAAGTGCGCTGTTTGGTACACTCCTACATGGCACCAAAATAGATAAATGCTGATTTCATAAACAACATTATCTGCTGGCAGCATAGTTCTCTGGTACCACAAAGTGTCAGTGATAAAGAGAAATCATAATAACCCTCAAATTTCCAGGCACTTGACTGTTTATCTCATTCTGCCTGCAGGATACCTGTTAGTACCACCGATGTGTTAATATAATTGGATGAATAATTAGACACACTTATCAGAAATGCAATAAAATTTGCCTACAGAGTTTGGGCTTTGGTCAGATGCAGCTGGATTTCAGCCTCTTTTCACCCATGGTGATCTTGAGCAAAGGGCTTATCAAAGTACTTACCCAAACTTCAGTTTCTTCATATTTCTGATGGGCATAATAGTATTCCTTCTCTTGCAATGCAGTTGTGGATTAAATGAGACAATGTAAATGAGATGTTTGACAGAGTTCTTGGTGCTCAAGAAATGTTTCCTGTTCAGTCTTTATCATTGACATTACTAATAAATTTTTACTAAGTATTTACTAGGGCTGGGATTTAGCTCAGTTTGTAGAGCGCTGCGCTGCAGTCTCTGAGGTCCCGAGTTCAATTCCCAGCACCGCAAAAATGGGAGAAGGACCTGGCAATCCACTCCCAAGTCAATCCTGAAACAGTCTGCCATTGAAAACCCTATGAGGGTCGCTATGAGTCGGATGCCAACTCGACGGCACCTAACAACAACAACAACAAGTATTTACTATGTACTAATGCCAAGCTACCTGACCAACTAACTGGAAGGGATCCATATATGTTCCTGTTTCCAAGAAAGAGGATCCTACCAATTGCAGAAATTATCAAGCAGTATCACTAATATCACACTCAAGTAAAACTTTGCTAAAGATTCAAAAGTGACTGCAACAGTACATAGTCGGGCGCTGCCAGAAAATCAAGTCAGATTCAGAAGAAGGTATGGAACCAAAGGACATCATTGCTGCTATCAGATGGATATTAGCCAAAAGCAGAGAATACCAGACAGATGTCTGTGTATGTTTTATTGACTATGCAAAGGCATTTGACTGTGTGGATCACAACAAATTTTGGATAAAATTGCAAAGAATGGGAATACCAGAGCACTTAATTTTACCCATGAGGAATCTATGCATGGACCAGGAGGCAGTTATATGAACAGAACAAGGAAATACTGTTTGGTTCAAACTCAGGAAAGGTGTGTGTCAGGGCTACATCCTTTCATCATACCTCTTCAACCTCTATGCTGAGCAAGTAATCCAAGAAGCTAGACTTTATGAAGAAGAACATGGCATCAAGATTGGAGGAAGACTCATTAACAACTTGTGTTACGCAGATGACACAACTCTGCTTGCTGAAAATGAAAAGATTTGAAATATTTACTGAGGAAGATCAATGAACACAGCCTTCAGTATGAATTGCACCTCAATATCAAGAAAACCAAAATCCTCACAACTGGGTCAGTATGCAACTTCATGATACATGGAGAAAAGATTGAGGGTGTCTAAGATTTTGCTTTACTTGGTTTTACAGTCAACACCCATAGAAGCAGTGGTCAAGAAATCAAAAGACACATTGCACTGGGAAAAACTATTGCAAAAGACCTTTTTAAAGTGTTAAAAAAGTAAAGATGTACATTGAAGATGAAGGTGTGCCTGACTCATGCTATGGTATTTTTAGTTGCATCATAGGGTTGTGAAAGCTGGATGTTGAATAAGGAAGACAAGAGAGGAATTGATGCTTTTAAATTGTGGTCCTGGAGATGAATATTGAATATACCATGGACTATCAAGAGAACGAACAGATCTATCCTAGAAGAAGTGCAACCGGATTACTCCTTGGTACCAAGGATAACTAGACTGCATCTTACATAATTTGGACATGTTGTCAGAAGGGACCAATCCCTGGAGAAGGACAACATGTATGGGAGAGTGGCAGTTCAATAAAAAATAGGAAGACCCTCTATTAAATGGTTTGACACAGTGCCTGCAACAATGGGCTTAAACATAAAAAAGATCCTGTACATGACACAGTGTCAGGGAGTGTTTCATTCTGTTGTATGTAGGGTTGCTATGAGTTGGACCTGACTAGACAGCACCTAATAAGAACAACAATGCCAGGCCTAGAGAGAGAAGGATCAATTAGATCAAATTCCTGACATCAAAGAGTTCACAATCTACAGAGAGTCTATTTGGAGGAAAATGTCCCAACTTGGATGACTATGGGTAGACTTATTCTGGAAGATCTTAGTGAGGGAAATAGTAGGTCCGTAGCTTGGGATGTAAAAAGAGGATTAAAATTGGATAGGGGACCTGGGCATGCAGGGCCAGCTGGCAGGGACTGGGGAAGCAGGGGAGATAGAGTGAATCACTGCTTTCTGTATGTACTATTCTAAGTCTTAGGAACTCATGGGGCTGGGTCACAGGATAGACCACACTACCTTGAACTCAAGGTAGTATATAAATTATGCAGTGCTAGTGACTTAATAGCTCTTTTGGATATCATTAATGAAATATTTTGAGTTTGTGTCAAGTTGACAACTTCTTGCTGCTAAAATGGCAATCTACGCTGAGATAGATTACTATTATCCTAAAATTTTTTTTTCTCCAGTAGTCTTATTTGCTGAAATAGATTATTGAGGACTGGGAATGTAGCTCAATGATAGAGCATTTGCCTAGCAGACACAAGGCCCTGGGTTCCATCCCTAGTACTGAAAAAACAAATGAAACAGATTATTGAGGTTCAGATATGAAACATGTTGATTTCAATATTGTTGGAAAGACCAGGGCCAACAGAAACTTTTCAACGTCCTTGGGCCAGGAACGAAGCAGGTGGGTCTTCTCTAGGCCAGTCAGGAGGATCTGACAGGCCCTTCATTGCTCCTGACAAATAGGCTTTCAGTATCTCCGGTGAAGAGAAGCAGGGTGGCCTGGCTATAAAAGGCCCCTTGAAACCTTTAAATGTGCTGCCTTGTAAGAAGAAGAAGAGTGGCAGGACCCTGGAGGCCACAGAGGAAATAGCTATGTGCTGCCAAGACGGAACACATTGCGAGTTATTTTGGGGGCCATCTATACCTTGGTAAAAGGAAATAAAGAAGCTGCCAATTAAAGGAGTTATTAATTTTTCTATCTTGTAACAGAATATTAAATATCACTGAACATATTTGTTTACTTGACTGGGTTTCTGTGCAATTGCTATTCCTCAGTGGTTAGCATTCACTTATCTGGAGTCCCTTACAAATTTTGTGAGAATTTTTTAGGGTTGATAGGCAATCACTATTCTCCTTCATGTTGTTATAGGAATTTGATAAACCACCTGAATAAAAAAATCCATGAAACAACACTCCAGCAAAAGGAGATCATAGCGTTGGGGTATAAATTTTATTTTTTACACAAACACATCTTTTTTCTTATATATACTCTGCTATTTTTGGTTGACATGTGCAAACAGTCGAAAGAAAGCTTAATCTTAGGTTTTTTAAAAAAAGCCACTAAATGGTTTATATTTTAGTGAGCCAGTAAAATCCAGAAGTTTTCCCTCTGGATAAAACCTTTTTCCACATAGCATGCATTTTCAGAAAAAAAAGGGGGAGGGGCGGATAGGGGATCATTTTTCCTGTCTTCTTTCTAAAGTGATTTGGCTCTTGTAAAGGAGGGTGTCATGTGTGAGGTTTCTAGTACATTCATTCATGGACACTGGGACCAGCCGTAAGATATCACAGAGTCTGTGTCATGAGAAAGCTGTTGGTAAATTACCTTATAATTCAGTCATTGTCAGGTCTTAAATGAGAACTGTGGTGTCTAAGACTCATTAAATGGAATTCATTAAGAGGTTTTCATAAGTATATAAATGCTCAAGGCAGGTTCTCTCATGAAGTGGACAGAAGCATTATTACATAAAGTCAAGTTCCAAGATGAGATTTAAAATTTATTCAGCATGTCACACAGCTTTACCATGTTCTTCCATTGCCCAATTTTGAATAAATTTGGATATATTTTTTTATTTAATTTAATTTAGAATTGAGTAAGAAAGCTTAATTGCATAAACTTACATTTTAATGAAAAATTGAAAAATTGTTTCCTGAAAGCAGACATTAGTTTAAAAGAGAACACTATCTCTAACATTAGGGAAAATAACTTGGTTGTCTAGTGGGTCGGAAATTCACCATCTGCCCTGGGGTCTGGCTTGGAGCAGAGGTTTTTGAGGCAGCCCACTATTTCTGACTCTTCTGGTCTGATCATATCTCTACTTTGCTCCCCCATTGTCCTACCTCTCCTGTCCAGAATACCCAGTGGTATCTTGTTCATTTATTGGAATAATTTCTTTTCTGTCAAATTTCCTCTTTTGAAATTCCTTATTATAGATAATCTGATTCTTTATCCTTGGCTTGAAAAGTCCTGTTTACTAAGTAGAGGAAGGGCTAAACTGGATTTGGAATGCAAAGATGTGGGTAGGATGATAATAACCAAACTGTGCTTATGATTATTATTTCACTAAAAGAAGGCTTATCATAGCATTTTAATAATGGCTACTGAAAATAATCTGACTATATATCAATTGTGGAAGAATTGAATATACTAGGGGGTATTTATGCTGTAGAATACACTACGACCACTAAGAAGAAAATGTTAGATATATATGAATTGACCTGGAAAGATGATTGACTATTTTTCAGTTTTAAGGAACAGGTAGATTAAAAAGTAATATGCATATACATGCCAGGTAAAATTAAAAGGGAGAACCTTTTCCCTGTGTGAGTTTTTATTTTATGAATTTGTGTGAGCACAGAAAATGATGTGAAAAGATGTATACAACCCTTTACGCTAGTGATGTCTGAGGATGGATCAAGAGCTAAGAGGAAGATGATGAACATAAAAACTCACCTCTGCATTTTTTATTGGTTACAATAAATATCACCTTTGCAATTAAAAATCCAATCAATTTTTAAAGAAAGATGTTAAAATTTTTATGTCCTCATGATGTCTAATGGTTATTTAGTTATTCCTTTGAGACATTACTGTACTGGTTTTAATAAATTATGATATCCTAGTAACTTTATAAGTAGATAAAATATAATTTCCCCTTTACAAGTGAGAAAATGGAAGCTTGGAGAAATAGTCTATCAAGGTGATGCAGTGACAGAACTTATTCTATACTCTATCCACACATCTGGAATCTGGAGATCTTATGAAGAGGATTTAGGTGAAAGTACCAGCAGACATAAAATTGTTATTCGCAAAATTCTTATGTGAGAATTACCTTCTCAAAATTGTTATTCTCATGATTTTAATGTGCTATATCCATACAGTGGAACGTTATGTGGCCATAAGAAGGAATACAGTACCAGTGCATGGTACATCATGACTGAACCTTGAACATTATGCTTTGTGAAAGAAGTTGGTCATAAAAGACCTTATATTGTGTGACTCTATTTATCTGAAATGTCCAGAACAGGAAAGTCAAGGGAGACAAAAGGTAGATGAGTGCTTATTTAGGGCTAAAGGTCTAGAGGATTTGGGATATCTCTTTCAGGGACACAATGTTCTGAAATGAGAATATAATGATAGTTTTATAACCTGGTGAACATATTAAACCCATTAAAGTATACACTTTATGTGGGTAAATTGGGTAGTCTGTGAATGATATCACAAAGCTCTCATAAAAAATACTTTCAGGACTGAGGCCATAGCTCCAGGGGTAGAGCACTTACCTAGTATGTATGAGGCACTGGGTTCCCTCTTCAGCTCTGCAAAAACAAAACAAAACAAAGCAAAACAAAACAAGCAAAAACTCCAAAAACAAACATGCTTTAGTGGACAGAAAAGACTTGTGCACTGTTCTACCTGGATTGCTCCTGATTCTCCTGGGTGAGAGGACTCATTCCGGTCAGCTTGTCCTGATTTATTGAGGTTCAAAGAACCTTGCTAGACAGTGTCAATAGGATGAATGTGCCCAAGGAGTTCATTTCTCTGTGGTTGTAGAATGTCAAGTTCAAGAAACATGCATCAGGCTCCCTGCTTCCTTCCAGTAATGTCCTCTTCAAAAGCCCCTCTGAGAGTCAAAAGTTACTTTCATTTAGAGGTAGTTGCCAGATCTCTACTAGAGCTGTGAAAAGTCCTGGCTCTTGGGATTATCATTTTTTATTCACTCATATTCACTCCAAACAAATTCAATTTCTTAAATACTGTTCTATAAACATTTCAGTCCTCTCATTTGCTCTTTTCTTTGACTTTAGCATTTAGGTTCAATTGTTAGTTTATTTGCTCCAACACTATTAACAGTCACTATTGTGTTTTGCTGGTAAAATAGCTACAGCTACAGTTTATTTAAAAAATTAAAAATAAAATATTGCTAACAGCAGTTGAGATTCCTCTCCAAAGCTTTCTCTTATAATAGTAGTCACTGTTACCATTTGTCCATGATGACTCACAATGCAACTACTGAGATGATGGAAAAAAAGAAAAATCTCAATATGTTAATAAGAATGACTTGTAAAAAATACCCAACAAATATTTATTGAGTGCAGATTATGTTTAGGACACTGGCATTTTTATGGGTGATAGAAAGCCTGTTAGGAACTTAAGATGTTTTAGGAGATACAAGGCATGAAGGTCCTCGTGATTGAGTGACAATGTAAGAGTTAACAGTAAGTACCCACAATGCTAGAATTCTTGGTTGCTCTAAGTATTAAAGGAGTCCTTGTTCATTCATTCACTAAACAATTATTTATGCAGCATCTCTTATGAACAAGCTCTTACAGGTGAAATTGATAATTCTGTGAGAAGGCTGATAAGAGTACCCTCTTTCTCATTTTCCAGGAAGTAGGGTAGAAACTAGTGGGCTACAGGGAGCTGACAATCCAGTGGGAAGACAGGCAGGGCACAGTGAATATTCTCTAGGGAGAGTGGTGGCATCACCCTTAGACCCAGGGATCAGGTCTTCTGGCCTGGGCTCACCTCCCCCAAAGGCCCTGTGTTAGTACTCCTTGTGGAGTGACGAGTCTGGGATCAAGGATTCTTATGGTTTTTATGGGATTCAGAGAATGGGATGAGAGCACAAAATTATGTTCTGTGCAGAAGCATAGACCTTAGGGAAGTGTTTTGTTTTGTTTTTTTCCTGTAGATTTCAGATAAGTGACTATGCAAAGGGGTCAGGAGAATTCTATGAAATAGAAGAGAATGTTTAGATGGAATTAGTAGGTGTTAATATGAGTAGTATAGATGCTGTTTTGTGCCTACAGCCATACCATTGTGATGTCCGATCCCATCAGATCTCGGAAGCTAAGCAGGGTCAGTTCTGGTTAGTATTTGGATGGGAGACCTCCTGGGAACACCAGATGCTGTAGGCTTGGGAGAAGCACCCAGCAACCCACTGCCAAAAAACAATCAACCATGAAAAACCCTGTGAATAGCAGAGAAGTACTAAAAATACTGTTTTGCCTGTTGTATGTATGGTTGCTATGAGTTGGACACCGACTTGATAGCACTTAACAACAACAACAACAAGGTCTTTTGTGTAGATCAAGTGAGGGATGGAGTCCAGCAGGTTTAGCATTGTGAGAGCAAGGGATGGGGGACCCAAGTCATCTCAGAAGGTGGTATGAATGATGGTGGAATGAAGCAGGTGACTTTATCCTTACCAGCTGTCTTACATAACAGGGGAGGTGGAGGGGGGAGTTGAGGAAGGGTAGTAGGTAGGCAAAGCTAGATGGCATGAGCTTCCAAGGCAGAGGGAGTCTCACTGATGGCAATAAGGAGAAATTGGACTGGGAAAATGCTTGTATCACTGACCTCCCAGGATCTTCTGGAGGTGGCCCAGAGGAAACTGGTGTTAATATTCCATGATGTGACCCCATGGTGATGGAAGCATTTGTTTGCCAGGGAGATTCTCTATGGATCAGTGAAAAGAGCCAGAATGTAGGTCAACTTTGGGGGCCATAAGAAGGACCAGAGGAGAATGGGGCAAGGGTTTGGCAATGGCTTCGTATTACAGGTGGTGACAGGTAAGGGGGATGAATGGTTTCAACTTGTCCTATGGTTCTGTAATACTCTGAATGCTCTCACAAAATGATAAAACACAATTATGGCAATTTTAGAATGGAATTTTGTGACAAAAAATTTCAGCAATAAAACTGAAGTGATGGAGTGCCATTGCTGCTGCCAGCTTTGCATGTCTGTGTGCATCTGCGCAGGGCCTCCTCAGAAATAAGTCCTGCTTTGGAAATGGGGCCATCATTTTTCCTTCTCCATAAAAAGGAACACAGAGAATTCTGGGAAGAGGGACTATCAGACATGAAAGCATGAAAATGTGAAACTGTGTGGGATTGGAGGAATGATAGGAATTTAGGGATTAGAGACC
The DNA here is from genome assembly GCA_007922755.1 of Pedetes capensis. Classification (NCBI taxonomy): domain Eukaryota; kingdom Metazoa; phylum Chordata; class Mammalia; order Rodentia; family Pedetidae; genus Pedetes; species Pedetes capensis. Next base: position 67,537 of record VMDO01001298.1, read on the forward strand.
AAAGAGAAGACCTAACCTGTAGGTGGTGACCAGTTTGAGAAAGGGCCTTGAACACCAGCCCTAGGAATTACGTTTTTTTCCATAGAATAAATGGGAATGTGACATGAACAGTACTTCCTTGCCTTAGATATGTGGAGAGATGGGGGCAGGGTACAGAATGGAGCAATGAGAGCAAGCCAACCTATCAAAAGGCTATTGGCCGCTTGATGATGAACACCTGATACTTGGCTGGCAGCAGATTTTAATCTAGGTGGATGGAATAAAGAGTATCTACAAATAACTATAAGGTAGGATGTCATAGTGTGAAAAGAGGATTTGAAAACACCCTCCTGACCAGTTGAAGGGAATTAGGGGAGGCTATTAAGGAAGTATGCCTGTAGCTGTAGCCCTGTGGCATCCGATCCCATAAGATCTCAGAAACTAAGCAGGGTCAGGCCTGGTTAGTACCTAGGTGGGAGACTTCCTGGGAACACCAGGTGCTATAGGCTTGGGAGACTGACCCAGTAGCCCACTCCCCCCCAAAAATCAACCTGCCATTGAAAACCCTATGAATAGCAGAGAAGCACTGACAACAGTGTTTCGCCTGTTGTACATAGGGTCGCTATGAGTTGGATACCAACTTGACAGCACCTAACAACAACAACAACATTAAGGAAGTGGTATATGGTCTACAGACTGGGTAGCAGGTAAGGTTTTATCTTGTGGTGAGGAAGAAAGGGAAGAAGATATTCTGAAAGTAGAAATACCTATAGCCCAGAGCATAGAATGCATTTGAGGGTAGAACAAAAGGTCCATTTAGTTTGTAGCATAGATCCTTAAACTGTTTTTGCTGTCATGGACCTGTTTGACAGTTTGTTGTTGTTAGGTGCTATAGAATTGGATCATAGCAACCCTAAGCACAGAAACAACAACAGCAACAACAACAACAACAACAACAATACCCAAAACAAACAAACAAACAAACCAAAACCCCCACAATACAACATTGTCATGCGCATGATTTTATTATGTTTGAGCCCATTGTTGCAACTACTATTTTTTTTCTTATTTTGAGTTATGCCACATCAGTAAAAGAAGGTCCAGGGGCTTTACCCCATTCTTGTCATTAAGGTCGACTCTACTTTGAGGAGGCAAATCTTTCCCAGTTATCTTTTGTATGCCTTCCAGCCTGCGGAACTCATTTTCCAGCACTATGTTTGACAGTGCTTTTCTGCTGTTTATAGGATTTTCACTGGCTATTTTTTTGGAGAGTGGGCTGCTGGGTCCTTCTTCCTAGTCTGTCTTAGTCTTGAGGCTCAGCTGAGACCTGATCAGCATGGGTGGCCCTGCTGGTATCTGAAATACAAGTGGCATAGCTGTCAGCATCACAGCAACATGCAAGCCCTCACAAGCTGACAGACAAGTGGGGAGCTTGATGGTTTGGTGAAGCATAAATCAAAATAATAGAATTGCAAAGGAAAACAATTGTATTGAAATAAAGTCATCCATAAAAATAAACAAATTTATGATATAGAAATATTTCATTAGTAATGCAATAAATAACAAGGTCTAGCAGTGATCCAATAATGACTGTCTTTTCCAATTTGAGCTAAAGTGATATTTATGACTGTAATGCATTATGAAAATGTCTATAATGTAATATGAAAATATCTGCAATCTCAATTGGTAATAAAATTACTGGTACTGCTAATACTGTGGTTTGTTATCTATAGTCATAACTGAAGAAAGTAGAAAGTTTGAGTGAAAAATAAAGATGAATGCTTTCACATCCAAATTCATGTTGTTGCTGTTATTAGGTGCCATTGCATTGGGTCCGACTCACAGTGACCCTATATACAACAGAACAAAACACTCCCTGACACTGTGCCATGCCCAACACTATGTCAGTGCTTCTCTGCTACTCACAGGGTTTTCAATGGCTGAATGTTTCAGGATTGTTTGGGGAGTGGGTTGCCATGTCCTCCCATTTTTGCGGTGGTGGGGATCAAGCCCAGGGCCTCAGAGTGGGCAGAGCAGCACTCTACCAACTGAGCTAAACCTCAGCCCATCCAAATTCATATACTCCATAAAATCTATCCACAGATGTCTTGGAACCATAGACTGGAGTTAAGAACCCCTTTAAGAGAATGGGGCTTAGCAAAGTAGTACATCACAGTGCTGCTCTAGGTTATGAGGTCTTCCAGGGCTTTTGGATAGAATTTGATTTATTCAAAACCAGAAAGGACTGGACTTTCTGAGTAAGCTAAGAAAGCCCACCCAACACTTCAGTTCTTTAGGCCCCTGTTGTGTTTTGCCCTCTATGGCCTATGGGGACCTCCTAATGACTTTTACAGATTGAGGAGCGCATTCCTCTCAAGTGTACAGAAAAGCATGGATTACAAAGTGTAGAGTAGAGGAGGTTTGAGGAGTCCGGGTGGTTAGCTGACAGTGTGCTCTTTATTTGTCTCCAAGCCTTGAGGGCTGACTACAGAGAGCAGTAACGATGCTGTCTCCTGTCTTGGCACCAGGTGCAGTTCCCTGTCCTTTTTGTTTTGGGCTGCTTAGCTGTTCGTTAGTTGGAGAAATCTTGGTAGAACACAAGTGGAACAGTCAGATGGAGAGACTGGAAAGACAAAATAAGCAGAAGGAGAAAGTGAGGCGGCTGTTGGAAAGGCTTTTTTTTGGGAGGAAGCCTGTCCAGAGGGCCCACTCTTCTGCATGGAGATTTTCTCCGGTGCTTGGGGTTTAGTCTAAGTGATTGCCCTTTGGTTTTGGACTATGACAAAAGCTCTGGCTATGGCTGCTCACATTGGAGAAGTAAGGGCACCTTTGTTTTCTAACAGTGACGTGGGAACAGAAGGACTGCGTATGTGGCTCATGCCCAGCCTGACCACACAGCATGGGAAGCGTTGGCCACTCTGAGCTTGGGAGGCAGGGAAAAAATGAGCCTTTCTAGTCCTGCACCTCCTTCACTCACTCCTTTCTTCCCTAGGCAGCATGAGTTTGGTGATGTGGTCAGCATTGTGCTTTATGGAACTTATGATTGCTGTTCCTTGTGCTCCCTGGTCCCTGGAGACACCTGAGGTGGCTTCGAGCTCAATGTCCTCAGGGCATCCTAACTAGGCTTCATCATGGCTCCTTTCATCCTCCATCAGATGCCCAGGCTCTCAGAAAACGTTAGCTGTGCCGCTTACTGCACAGAGGAGAGATTCTCTCTGCAAAGGCAAAGAGGAAACATCTGATGTTGCAGCCAGCCATCTGGCTATCTTTGGGGACTGAACATGCATATTAATTTGCTCTTTTGTTTATTACCTTTCTCACCCTCAAACACTTAGGTGGTGTTAATTGCAATGTTTGTTAAGCAGGCTTCCCACTGCAATCCATCCTTCTCAGCCCCAGTCCGTTGGGCAATTAGCAGCACTAATATACTTCAAGTTGAGTGTACCAGCAAGCAAAGTGGACTCCCTGAGTCTGTTTCTCTTGGATGCTGATCAGTCAGCTTTTCTGGCTCTTCAAAGCATAAAGAGGAAATATGTTATAGAAATATTTAATTTCCTAAAGTTAAGAAATTCAAAAGGAGTTCCTTGGGAAAGTGAGGTGCATTGATGGAGTAGTACTAAAACACATTTATATGAAAGGTACAAAAGATTTGGATGGATCAGATCTTCACTGGACTTGCAGGCAAAATGCGATCCTAAGACAGTCTTAAGTGAGTCTTTGTGACTCTTTTGCAAAATTAGTACAGTTAAAGACCACATAACCCATAAATATCCTTTTTCTACTTGCCAAAGATATGACAGGCTAGATCAACACTGTAGACTTGACACAGGCACCTGTGTTTATACTGATTTCTCCTTTTGCTTGCTCTTACAACTCATGAACTACCAACTACAAATGAAAACAGCATCTGACTTGATACAACATTGAATCAACAGGAGAGGTAATAGCTGGTTAACTGGATCCCAGTGCCTACTAAATTGGTCCCTATTTCTTCCTTAAACTAGGACAGAAAGATGTTTCTGCAACTATAAGGTCAAAAATCATTTCCATCTCAGAAAGTGGGTTGGAAGAAGGTATAGAGACCAAATGGAAACCAGAAATATAAGAAGTAAAAAAGGAATTTAGGATAAAACTCTAATAGTTGACATTCATGCTTTTTCTTTAACTGACATTTCAGTGATGTGTGATAAAAAATCTCTGTATGGAATATTTGTAATTTCTGACCCCAATCTGTCAGGGTATGGAGTTGAGCAAGTGTAGAAATAGTTTATGACACTGACTGGGAAGGGAAAAATAATGGAAAAAGTTAGCGATGTTGAGAATTACTTAAGGAACATGAAGTTTGATGTTGCCTCCAGAATCATCATTTTTAGAGCTACACACCACTTTATGTTTAATGTCTTTTGTTTTTCTGTGCTCTATGTTTATGTACACAAAAACTATCTGCTTTATTTGTTTGTAGAAGATGGACATCTATGTATCCCTGTCTTTCCATGGGTGTGTGGTCAATGCAAATTTCTAGATGTCAGAAATACAACCCTTTGATTTCTTTCATCTTATTATCTTTGTAATGTAGGTTATACTGAGACATGTGCACTGTAAGTAGCTTGAAGGGAAACCAGGCTGGCCAAAAGGTAATTTGGTGACTTAACATTGTTTGCACTGTTTTACAAAGACTAAGTAAAACCTTACAGGAGATAATATACAAACATGGATTCATCCTTGAAAACTGGGATTTTGGGAGGTGACTTTTAGAATAAAGGTGCAGATTATTTAACAGTTTTTGGCTGTTTTATATTTTGTTACTAAATCTCCTAGAATTTTGGCTTACCAATAACTTTTAGCAAGTTAGTTTGGAAACTTAACCAGCTTCCTTTTTTTATAAGCAGAAAATTTGATGTGTTTAGCATTTTATGTTACAAATAATGGGCATTCAAGAGAGATTGAATATATAAATGTCAAGCTGAACAGTAAAATCTTAGGACTTCCCTGATTTTGGACATGTATATAAGCATACATATATTTTAAATAATAATTAACTCTTTTACCGAGCATATTCCTTATTTTCTGATATATGTCTTATAGCTTTATCATTCCTACTTTGAGTCTAGGTATTGGGTGGTAGAATACTGAGATTCATAAGGCTTTAATAGCGTAGATATTTTATTTTTAGTTATGTTTACCCATCATTTATCATGGAAACAATTTAAGCCATTTTTGATGTTCTTTGTTCCTTCCTGAAGGTCCATATTTCTGTTAGCCTAAAGAACTTCCTTTAGCTTTTTTCTTATTTTTTACAGTTAGCACAGGGCTAATGTCATAAATTCTCTTTATTCCTTTTGTCTGAAAATATCTTTATTTTACCTTTATTTTTGAAGGATATTTTCACAGAACCTAGAATTCTATGTTTATAATTATTTTCCTTTCAGAACATTAAATATGTTGTTCTACTGTTTTCTGACTTGTGATTAAAAAAATCAATTATCATTTGAATCATTGTTTCCCGTATGTAATGTTTTCCAAGACTTTTTTTTTTTTTATCATTGGTTTTTAGCAGTTTAACTATGATGTGCCTAGTCATGGTTTTATTTGTATTTACTCTGGGGTTCACCAAATTTCTTGAACTTGTAAATTTACATCTATTGAATTAAGAAATTTTTTGGCCCTTAATCTTTCAAATAATTTTTTTTCTGTTCCATTTTTTCTGTCCCCTGCAACTCCAGTTACCTTTTACCTTTTGATAAGGTCATTGGGCTCTGTTCATTTTTAAAATCTGTTTTTTCTCTTTGTTTAGATTAGACCATTTCTATTAAGATATCTTCAAATTCACCAACTCTTTCCTCTCTCTCTTCACTTTCATTCTGTTGTTATCCCTGTCCAGTGATTTTTCTCAGATTATTTAGTTTTTCCGGGCTGGGATTTAGCTCAGTGGGTAGAGCACTGCACCACCGTCTCTGAGGTCCCGAGTTCAATTCCCAGCACCGCAAAAATGGGAGAAGGGCATGGCAATCCACTCCCAAGGCAATCCCGAAACAGCCATTGAAAACCCTATGAGGGTCGCTATGAGTTGGATACCAACTTGACGGCACCTAACAACAACAATAACATTTAGTTTTTCCATTTTAGAATTTCCATTCCAGTTTCTAGCTATGTGTGGACATATCCTATCCTTAAGTTTATTGAAAACACATGTTTGCTTATGTCCTGGAGCACAGTCACAATAGCTTTCGAGCCCCTTTCTGATAATTCCATCATCTGAGCCATCTTGTGGTTGGCCTCTCGGGACTGTCTTTTCTTTTAAGAATGGGTTACATTTTCTGTATGCTGAGTACTTTTGGATTCTAACCTCAAGATTATGAATGTTGTGTTGTGGAAACTCTGGACAGTGCATATTTCTTTGAATAGACTTGATTTCTTTTGTTACAGCAGGAAATTAGCTTAAGTGGACAAAAACTACAATGGCCGTTCCCTGACTAGCAGCTGCAACCTCAGTTTGGTTGTTTCATCCTTGATGGAGCTGCTGGGAGTCTTCCCACATATATGTGGTTAGGGGTCAGCCCAAGAGTTGGGAAGTTTGCTCACGGAATTTAGAACTCTCCATTTCTGACTCTCTACTACTTGAGATATTGCCCTCATGCTTGAGGCCATGAAAACTGGAATCTCACCCTCTTTCCTGCTTTTGGGTGTCAGATGCTCCTTTCCAAATCTGCCTGCTCTTGGTTGTTCTCTTATGCTTCAAGTACTTGATTTTTTAAGAATTTATCCAGAATTCAAACTTATTATAGGTAGGAGAGTCAGTCTGTTAGGAGATTTCTGGGGGCCATTCTGGCTTTTTTTTGAGCCTTTGATGGTAAGCACATATTGGACCCTCTCTAGGAGCACTGCTACTCAGTTATTCCTTGGTTTGTTTGCTGTGCTCCAGTTCTCTTTAAGTAAATGAAGCAGTCAGAGGGCTTTTCTTTGGGTGACTATTAAAACATATGTTAGCTCGTATCTGCCTGTGGTGTTCAAGTCAAGCATTCACCTTTTCTGGACCTTTCTTAGAAGTCTAAATAGTGAAAAGCTTCTTCTGATACCCTTCTATTTAAAACAAAGCAATATGAATTATAACAAGAGACATAAGTACTATTAGGTAAGAAGCTAAAAACCAATAAACTCAAACAGACCTTTATTGGGGAGAAGCTGCCAGGGCTGTCTCTAACAAAGGACAAAGCAGCAGCCAGGAGAGGAAGGGGTGAGGCTTTTATGGGCTCTAGGTGGAGTGGAGTAAGGGGTGATTGATGTGTCACATTGGGATAGGTAGGCAGTGGGTGCATGGAGGGCTTTGATAGGCTTGAAGAGGGAAAAGGAAGTAGTCACCAGTTGCCTGGCCAGGGAAGATTTTGAGTCAGGTTTTTGTGGGCTTTTTGAGGACTGGGGCATAATGGGTAGAAGAAGTCTCCACCTTATAGGAAGGTGTCATTTTGTAACAGGTCCTGCCTAACAGTTACTTTTTTATAACAAAATCAGTTCCAAGATTAGTAAATTGTTGTTGTTGTTATTAGGTGCTGTTGAGTCGGTGTTCAACTCAGAGACCCTACAGACAACAGGCGAACAGTATTGTTAGTGTTGCTCTGCTAGTCATAGGCTTTTCAATGACTGATTGTTTTTTTTGGGAGTGAGTTGCCAGGTCCTTTTCCCAAGCCTACAGCACCTGGTATTCCCAGGAGGTCTCTCATCCAAGTACTAGCCAGACCCAACCCTACTTAGCTTCTGAGATCGGATAGGCAAACACCACAGTGGTACTGTGGCAGGCAAGGTTAGTAAATAGGCTCATCTATGTCAAGTTATATTTGGTATGAAAATTTGTTGATCTAACAAGAGATCTGGGGTAAGCTTGTAGAGCTGGCTATGATAGGCTTTGAATTATCACAATGGATTCAAAACATGGGAATACTGCACATAACCCTAGTTAAGTAACTGAAAAACATAAACATGATATAAAGCTGCTGAATTTTTCTGTCACATTTAATGTTCTATGAGTTTAATTGTCAGTGCACGTATTATTTTTATCTTTATTTTTATTTATTTATTTTATATTTTTGTGGTATTAGGGGTTGAACCCAGGGCCTCACACATGCTTTGCAAGTGCTCCATCACTGAGCTTCACCCATAGCCTATTTTTGATTTTTTATTTTGAGACAGGATCTCACTAAGTTGCACAAAAGCTACCTCTGGCCTCAAACTTACCTTGCCTCCCAAATCTCTAGGATTTTAGTCATGTGCCACTGTGCCTGGAGCCAGTGCATTTTTTTTAAAGAAAGATATTTTTCCATTTGACAACACTTTCTAATGTATTTTGAAACTTATTGCATAGTTGACTCTCAACCTATGAACATATTACTTAGTTACAGAGTATCAGGCTAACATAGCCTGATAATATGGAGAAGCATCAGATAAACTTGTTGTTGTTGTTAGGTGCCAGGGAGTCAGTTCCAACTCATAGTGACCCTCATAGGGTTCTCAATGGCTGACTGTTTTTCGGGATAGCTTTGGGAGTGGATTGCCACATCCTTCTCCATCAGATATGTTTAGGCAGGCTAAATTTGAAAAATACCAATTTTATTAAAGTCACTACTGGAAAACTTTACTAAGTGCTTCTTATAAGAAACAGATTGTATACTATTATTTTGGAAATGAGAGTTGCAGAGACCTTTTGTTTCTACCTCTTTGTATTTTTTATATTACTTGAGAAGTTCTTTGAGTAGACATCCTTCTCTTTAAAATTCAAGATTGAAAAGAAAATGACACAACATTTTATGGTATAGTTTTGTAGTTTAGACTTGATGTGGGTTCATTTGCTCCTCATTGACTAACTCTCCTTTAGGAATACCTTTAATTACCTCAATCACTTAATCATTCTGTAATTCTTGGTCTTTGTGACTTATTCTATTATTATAGATATTTGCTTATGAAAATGAAATTTATTAGTATTCTAAGACCCTTTACTAGATGGTGATCAATGCACGAAGTAGAACTTCCAATTTGAATGCATATTTCCATATACAGTCTAATCTGTCATGCAGGAAACACATTTCCTGGAATTTATGTTTTGACTTTGTGTCTAGTATATAATACAAGTCTCCCATTGGAAAATAGGTAAATCAAAAAAATTTTTTATCTCATTCTTACAGTGATATTCAAACTCATTTATTATTTTTAAAAAATGTAAATTAAATTTATTTTTGACTGATACATAAAAATATAATGGGAGAAGGACCTGGCAATCTACTCCCAAAGGCAATCCCGAAACAGTCAGCCATTGAAAACCCTACGAGGATCACTATGAGTCAGATACCGACTTGACGGCACCTAACAACAACAATAACATAAAAATATAAGTATTGTACATATTTATGGGACTCTATATGATGTTTCAATACATGTAAGCACTGTGTAATGTTTAAATCAGGTTAACATATCTATCATCTCTTCAAATGTTTATCTTTTTTTATGATAAACATTTGTAACCTTTCTTTAGATAGGTGTGGTAGTGCATGTCTGTTATTTCAGTGCTTGGGAGGCTGAATCATGAGGATAGCAAATTCAAGGCCAGCCTGAGTTACATAGCAAGATCCTGAAACAAACAAACCATTGTTGTTGTTGTTAGGTGCTGCAGTCAGTATCTGACTCATAGTGACCCTATGTACAATAGGCGAAGCACTGTTGTCAGTGCTTTTATGCTATTCATAGGGTTTTCAATGGCAGATTGAATTTTGAGAGTAGGTTCCTGGTCCTTCTCCCATGCCTACACTATCTGATGTTCCCTGGTGGTCTCCCACCAAATACTAACCAAACCCAACCCTGCTTAGCTTCTGAGATCTGATGGGATGGGATGCCACAGGGCTACGGCTACAGGCAAACAAACCGTAGTCTACCTGTTAAACAACTTCTTTCCATATCCTACTTCCCAGCCTCTTATAACTACCATTCTACTCTCAACTTCTGTGAGATCAACTTTTTTATATTTCACATATATTAGTGAGATCATGTGACATTTGTCTTTTGTGCCTGGCTTATTTCATTTAGCATAATAATTTCCAGTTCCATCCATGCTGATGCAAATGATAGGATTTTATTTTTTATGACTGAGTATTATTCCATGTGTGTAGGTACCACATTTTCTTTGTCTATTCATCAGTTAACAGACAGGTTGTTTCCGTTTTGTGACTGTTGTGAATAGTCATCCTGAGTCATAACTGTTACTGTGCTTGAAAGTTCAGTGTTAGCTAAACTGGATGTTAGAATGTTATTTTGTGGAGTAGAAGTGATTTCTTTCTTTTCACTAATTATATGCCTCATACATAGTAGTGCTTAATCAAGATCTGTTTGACTTACATTTAGTACACATTCTAAATAACAATGTTCTTTGGGAACATATAACTTTTATTTGAGAATTTATTGAATACATTTTTCCTTTAAGCCTTTTGGCTTTAGGATAATTAAATACCAACAATTTTATTGTGACAAGTAATATTGCTTCTCTGTTTAAATGGTGTCTTTTGTTTAAATGGTGTCTTTTGTTTAGGTACAAATGAAAGTCTCTAAAGACTAAATGTCAGCCAGGCTCAGTGGTGCACACCTGTAATCTCAGGGCCTCTGGAAATGGAGGCAGGAAGATTCCAGATTCAAGGCTAGAGGCAGCTTGTGTAACTTAGCCAGACCCTGTCTCAATTTAAAAAATAGAAAATGGGATGGGGGTGCAGCTCAGTGGTAGAGTGCTTGCAAAGTGTGTGAGACCCTGGGTTCAGCTTCCTAGTACAGCAAAAAATAAAAAATAAAAAATAAAACAAAAACAGAAAAAGAAAAAAGGACTAAATGTTCTCATGCACTTTCAGGAAGGGAGGAAAAATCTCTGAAATTTTATATATACTAATAAAATCCTTCTAAGTTAGAATGCCATCTGAAATTAAAGCTATTACACTTAAATAAGGACACTGGCACATAGCATCATGTTGTAAATGCCTACTAAGTTGACTTTTGTGGTTTTGGATGAATTATTGGTGTTGATTGGTGAAATTAGATGATGAGGGTATTTAGACTCACAAGAACCTTGAAAGAAATGGTGGGCAGGAAAATATAAAACTCTGTGTCTCATAACTCTTTTCCCATTATAGCTTTTAGCCTATTAAATTGAAAACTCTGGTGGGGGTGGATAGTTACTTCAGAAGCTGTATATAAGTGTACAGACTTTTCATTGCTATGACTGTCATTTTTGTAACTAAAATCAATGAGTTTATCAGCACCCCGCCCCCTTTAAGCAGAGCTGCTTTCTTCTGTCTAAATAAGGATGTAACTGGAGAGTGACAGAATCTGGTGGGCTCTATTCACATGATGTTGTTGTTGTTAGATGCCGTTGGGTTGAGTCCAATTCATAATGACCCTATGTACAGCAGATCAAAACACTTCCCGATTCTGTGCCAGGCACAAAATCTTATTTATGTTTAAGTCCATTGTTGACTCTGTGTCAATCCATCTGGTGGAGGGTTTTCCTTTTTTTGTTGTTGACCTGCCACTCTCCCAAACATGATGTCTTTCTCCAGGGATTGATCTCTTCTGACTACATGTCTGAAATATGTAAGACGCAGTTTGGCCATCCTTGCTTCCAAGCAGCACTCTGGTTGCACTTCTAGGACAAATCTGTCCTAGAAGATTTACATGATGGTGCAGTGAAACTCTCAAGGCTGGTTAATTCTATTTTCAGCCCACACTGTGCACTCACTTTCCCCTCCTCTTTCTTTTTCTTTATTTCCTTATTTCTATTCACTACCTTAGAGTTGGGCTGGGATTTAGCTCAGTTGGTAGAGCACCACTCTGCAGTCTCTGAGTTCCCAAGTTCGATTCCCAGCACCACAAAAATGGGAGAAGGATATGGCAACCCACTCCCAAGGCAATCCCGAAACAATCTGCCATTGAAAACCCTATGAGGGTTGCTATGAGTCGGACACAACTCGGCGGCACCTAACAACAACAACAACCTTAGAATTAGTTATGTACAAGGAATTGTGATCATCTTGAAGGCAAAAGCTGAGTTTTACTCATTCGAGTGCTTCATGCAGGACCTGATATAAAGCAAGGAAAATTACTTATATAAAGTAAGTAACCAGAGTTGTAAAAGTGTTAACCTTTTATATTTTCATTTTCATTGACCAAATGAGTAAACTGATGTATAGGATAGGATCCTGTTTTATGGGGTGGGAGATGTGGGATCCTCCATAGCAAAGCTGTGTAGATCACTGGTGGGAATGCTGCTCTGGGTCTCAGGGTTTGGAGGCCAATCCCAGGCACTAGCAAGCTGTGCCCTTCCATGAAACTGGCCAATTACCCAAACAGAAACCAACAAATGTGAGCTAAAACACATTACCTTTGAGATCTGGATTACTCAGTGTGATTGTCAGCATAAACTAAATTCTCCAAATGTTTGCATGATTGAGGTAAAGAAATGAAATTCCCCCTGGTGTTAATGAGATATATGACAAAGAAAGAAGTCTAGGAATATTGTTTAGTTGGTCTGTCTGTGGGTTGGTCTGCCTAGCATGTCAACTCTAATTATGATGTAGTTAAACTGAATCTAAGTCTAAGATTATGAGCTCTTTAGCACTGTGTGTGGAATTTCAGCAAGTTTGAATTTTTCAGAATTATTCATGAAAAATCACATCACACAGCATTCTAAGACCAAAGGAGTGAAATTATCCAGCAAATACACCTCAGAATTAGTACTGTCTTTACAATTTGCTGAAATCTTTAAGTAGCACTAGCAAATGTGTGAAGGAGGTTTAAAATTATAGATATTAACACCAATAAAATAGTGAAGGGGAATTAATAATCTTTAAATAACATGAGAATATCTATAGCCTGCGGCTGTAGCACTATGGTATCTGATCCTGTCAGATCTCAGAAGCTAAGTAGGGTCAGGCCTGGTTAGTACTTAGATGGGAGACCTCCTGGGAACACCAGATACTGTAGGTTAGGGAGAAGGCTCTGGCAGCCCACTCCCAAAAATCAATCCACCATTGAAAACCCTATGAATAGCAGAGAAGCACTAACAATAGTGTTTTAGCTTGTACGTAAGGTCACTATGGGTTGGATGCCAACTTGATGGTACCTAACAACAACAACAGGACATCTATAGAACACATTAGTAATTCTATCCTTAGGTTGTCTTTAGGTCTGGCCAGGAGTCTTGTCTGATGGTGCTTTGGAATCAGTGACTCTTTATGGGGAGGGTTCCAGATATACTGATGGCAACTACTTAACAGTCCTTAAAAATGACATTACTGGGTTGGGGATGTGACTCAGTGGTAGTGTGCTTGCCTCACATGCATGAGGCTCTGGGTTCAATCCTTAGCACCACACACACACACAAAAAAGATATTACTGTGAAAACGGAGTTTTCCATTAGGAGAGTTTTCCAAGAAAGAGAAGATGGTCATAAGGTTAAGAATGTGTTCTACTTTATTTCTAATGGAGACACAGATGAATTAGAGATGGGAATTGTGAATGAGGCCACTTGATGATAAGACCCCCTTAGAGGATAAAAGAAGGGGAAAATGATGACTAAACTTTTGGAAATATGAAATTTTAGAGTTAGGCAATACCTTAGATTTGGGTAAATATAAATGTGGATAGTAGAGTTGATAGAGTTTCAAAAATTTTTGGTGATTAGAATCAATTCGATAGTAAAATTTCACTCTCAAGAATCTCTCAGCAGTATGTTCTAACCCTCTAAATTTGATTTCAACTAACCGTTTTGGGAACAAAGTTATATTATATTGGGACAGTACACAATATAAAAACGTCTTGTCACTCCTTTATTGCATAAAGGAGATACCCTATCTCTTCAACAACCTTTGAATTTCAGAATGAGGTAATAGATGTTGATGTCTCGAAAAAGCTGAAAAACAGTGGTACAACAATAAAGGACAGTGCATAGAGGTAGGAAGCCTGTGGTTTTCAACACGATTTCTAGGGGAATCTCACGAATGTCATTAAATCATCACCTTCTACTAGTCCATATGGGAGAAATGGAGGAAGAGGGAAATGAAATGAATAATCCACATTTCTGAAGCACATACCTGTGTGATCTACTCTAAACACAATCCTCTCTTTATCTTTTTGTACTTACTATTTTTTTCAGTGTCGAGGGGTTGAACCCAATGCCTTGCGTATGCTAGGCAAGTGCTCTAACACTGAGCTGCACCCCCAGCCCCTTTTTTATTTTTTATTTGAGAAGGACTTGCTAAATTGTGAAGGCTACCTCTGGCCTTGAACTGGTGACCCTCCTGCCTCAGCCTCCTGAGTTGCTGGGATTATAGGTGTGCACCATGACACCTGGCTTTTTTTGTACTTAACTCTTGTTATGAAGGCTAAATGATTCTTATGAATGGAGCTGGGCTTTCTAAGCTTTTTTCCACCATTTGTTTGATAGGTTTCAGTAGAATTATAATAGCCAGTTGAAATCAAATGTCTACTGTCTCCCTTTTAATGTGTCTGTTTTACCCTAAGTCCCAAGTGGTAACTTGAAATAAAAGATTTTGCATCACTGTACTATGTATGATGGGTACATAGTACATTGGGTACCCTGCAGGCAGCTCTAAATAGGCAAGGTGTCATTATACAACTGATTGCTTTAATTTGCAGTGTGGCTATTCCTCAGAAGGAATTGCATTTTAATGTATGGGCTTTAAGTCTTTTGTGACTATTTGAGTAATTTTTGAAAGATTTTTGTCTGCTTCCATATGATCTGTAGTCAGGGTTCAAGAGTTCAAGTCTTAACCTTTGTCTTGCTAGTTGCCAGTAACTTGGGTATACTTGAGGAATCTTTTTTTCCCACGAAAAATTCCTTATGTGCTTTTCATTTAAATAAATTAGCTGAGGAAAATGGCAGCATGAATGGAGGTTGTGTGTGGGCAGGTGAACTGTAATAAGCTTAGGCAAATGTGGCCCCAAACATGTCCTTGCTCAGTGCCTCCTATTGGGAGAGGGGCTGGTTACGGGTAAAAGAACCATAGGTTTCTCTGCTTGACCCAGACACTGGTGCTATTCCTCACATTCCACCAAAATAGCTGCATGGTTGCTCCAGTGCCAGCTGAAGATGAACCTGAGCGTTGTGTCTAAGTAGCAGCAAAAAGAACCTGGTCCTCCCATGAAAGTTAAGTATCAGTCTTCAGGGTGTCAGAGGGTACTTACCATGGGCTCTCCTGGGAGAATTAGAAAGTTGGTAGCTGGAAGAGTGACCCATAGTAGGTGTGGAGCCTGGCTGCTGGCACAATAAAATCCAGATCCCGAGGCCAGGTGAGACCTTGAAGAGCTAGGTTGGGACATGTGTATTGAGACTTGGCCTTTCCTGTTGTCTGTTTGGACTGTTCTAACATTGGGACAGGAAAATCATTCAGTTTCTTCCCACCCTACTCTTTCTTGTGTAGTTAGAATCCTATCTGTTTGAGAAGACTTCTCTTCCTGGTGAGTGCCATGACTGTTGAGCATGGTTCTTTTTTCTAAAGCAAAGCTCCTCAACTGAAGAATGCCTCATTTGACTCCTGAAGACCCTTTTGTACCTTTATCTGCTGCACTCACCTCATACTGTGAATTCTTTTATGAATCCTTCCTGGGCAGATGAATGACCTGTGGAAGCATCCAAAGTTGGCTTTGGTTTACTTCTCATGAGTGGGCTAGCTCTCCACTCTGCGGAGTAGACACTCATGATATGGCATTCACCACCCTAACAGCGTACAGTAGGGCTGGGGTTTTGGGGGGTTGCCAACTAGCCACTGTGTAGCTGGATTGGGAAGCTTCCTGGTGGTATAATGGTCCTGAAGAGAAATTCAGTCCCTGGTCAATGCCACTTCAATGTGGGCAAAGTAACAGGGGGACTGTTGTAAGATTAGGAGTATTCCATTTCTTTCTCTTTTCTTTCAGTTTATTTCTCTTTTCTCCTAAATCTCTGTTTGTGTGCGGCAGCTCTCTATTTTCCCACACAAAAACTCAGTGTAGTAACTGTTCTCATTAATTGTGAATGGGCCAAATGTCTGGTGCTCACAAGGAGAGATTTGGTGACATATAAAAATTAACTAAGTAGTTGAAAGTGTCAGGAGAGAAAAATGATGTCTTCAGCTCACCAGGTTCATTTTTGAAAACTTTTTTCATTGAGTTATTTTTCCCTTTTATCCTTGCACTTGCCCATGAGAAAATCCAGAAAAAAAAATAACAAAAGCAACCAAGCAAACAAACAAATAAAAAACCACTTAAAATTCCTCTTACCTCCAAATTTTCTTTGTCTTGGATTCTGGCTCTGGGGTAGCATTGTCCAAAAGACTATCCAGCCTGTCTGTGGCCTCTGCTCAGCCATCTCTCAGAATACGAACTCTTTAGTTGGAAATGGGTAGTACTGTCTCATTCTTCGGGGAAGTGGCTGTCTACCTGCAGTAGAGATTAGGGGATGAACCCCTAAATGGTGCAGGGATACCCTGCACCATTTAACAAGAAATGGACTACTCAACATTTTAGAATAAATGAAACAACTTGGTAGGTTTGGGATATAGGCATTTTAGATTTAAAGGGAATCCTTCTGTGATTTTTTTTTTAGTAAAATATTGAATCTTTTTTTTGAAGCAAATTATCACATCCCAATTTATCCTGTGTAAATCTGGAATGCCACATGGAGACTTGACTTTATCTGGAACACGCATTCACTAAGCTAGTTCAAAGGCAGCACCTCCCCTCCCCAGCTAAATAGGAAGCTCCATGGAAGCAAAGTCCTCACTGTTTTATGGACCACTGATATTCCAGAACGCGTAGTAGGTACTCATTAAATGTTTATTGAATCAGTGGAAGGAAGAAGCAAATGAGAATTTAATGCTGTGTACTAAAATGTGATCAAAGACACCAGAAAGACCCAGAATTCTTGATTAGCACTGATATTTAAAAGAGGCTTTTTTGGGTAAAAAAAACAGAAAAAATTTGGTTTGGGGTGTCCACATAAGAGCTGAATACTCATTTTACCCCAACACAATTTCTCTAGACCCCTGGAATCCTTTTCACATTCAGGTAGGCTGCAAATAGGATCTGCACAGAGAAGTCAAGTGTATCAGCTACCTTGAGAGCTTTGGTCACAAGTTCCCCTGGCTTCTTTCCTCTGTGTCAGGACATGGCTGTAACTTCATGCACAGGTCATGCACCGTGAACTGCATGTCCACAGCCTTCCCTCGTGAAGGCTTCAAGGGGAGCTGGACTGAGGGTGGGGACCGCACATGAAATGGAAGCAGAGCTCCGAGGTATCTCTTACTTCCAGTGAAGTAGGGCACATGGGCCTCATAACCTGACTCTCTTGTTCAAGTTACACCCGGGGAAAACCAGAGCCACATGTCTGAGTGGTGCGCTCTGAGCTCCTGTTTCCAAACTCCAGCTGAGCTGACACGTGGGGGACATGATTTCAACTCGGGAGCAGATTTCACTTAATCCACAGGGCATCTGAGTTACACATGCACAAAATGAAAAACAGACGTGACTGCAGGTGCCCCTTGCCCCACTCCTGGGCAATGAACTCAAAGGTGTCTTTGATTTCAACATGAAATTTGGCAGAGAACTTGTCCATAAAGCAGTTTAATTGCATTGGGTTTTGGTAAAAGGGCTTCTCTCTCTCCTCCCACTTCACTTGCACCACACACGTTCAGACACGCATAAAACTCCCATTAGAAAGAGCAGCACGACTGTGTTAAAAATAAAGTCTAAATTAAAGACCTGTTAAGTTTCCCATTCTCCCTGTGAATGGCCGTCAGTTTTCTTGCCTTGGACAGCCTGAATTTTAAACAGGTAACAATTACCCAATAGTCCAGAATGGTTCCAAATCTATTGTGTAAATAATATGGCTTTTAAATATATTAATGAGTAAATATTTAACCAATAAACCAAGGAAGCTTAAGCTAGTCAACTCCAGTGGAAACATAACACATTTAAAAAAGTGCCTAAAGAGGGATTTGTTCCATAAACCATATTCATGGCTCAAGAAGGACTATGCTACTTTTGTGCCTGGAAATGTTTCTAACAAAGTCTTTATTTCCCGGATCAAAGGTTGTGTGTGATTGATGTGAGGCTCTGCCCAGTTGTTGCCTCATAGGCTAGGATCTTTGGGGGGACACTTTGTTTCTCATGGGTTAGCATTCAGAAGATGCCCAATAAACGTTAAATAATGAATAAGATTCCATTTGGGGTCTAGGTGGACTGAACGCTATTTATGACAAAGTGGCCTATTTTGGCCATTTATGGGAAAGAGGAGAAGTCTATTTTCCTTCTTTGGCATAGGCCTGCTGACCTTGGACAAGACATATTACATCTCTGGCCTTCAATTTCCTCATCTGCAAAATGAGGGCATGGTCCTGATGCCCTTCAAGATCCTCCCAGTTATAATTTAGGGCATGATTCTGTGGGAAGTTTGAGCTTCATTGTGTGCATTAAGCATTTTTAGCAGAATAGTGTAACACAATTTAAATCTTTCCATAGCCTAATACTTCTACTCCTATGTGGAAATTATTATAGGCACTTTTATGACATAGAACTAGAACTATCCCCTGAACTAGATCTGTCCAAGTTTGGGTGCACAGGTTGCGCACTGTACAACTCTAGGGGCACAGGCTGTAAAGTGAATGGCAAGCCCCAAGTTATGCAATGTTGTCACTCTCCCTTGAAAATGCAGTATATTTTCTTTCCTGGTAGTGAACAGATTTATGTTGTTAGATTTTTTTTTTTTTTTCAACTCTTATGTTTGCTGGAATTCTGTCAACCTCTTCCTTCAGGCTCCTTTTCTGAGAAGACTCTTTCCCTGATCCTCTTCCAAAGTCTTGATTAGAACGAAAGTAACATCTAGCTTAAAAGGTAATCATTCTCACTCAGATGGGTTCTGCTCTGAAAATGGGAGAGAAGAAATTCAAAATTGGGGCACAGCTATAGACTGAATGTTGGCCTCCCCTTCATATTCATGTGTTATAACCTAGTATTCAATGTGAGAGAATTCATAGATGGAGCCTTGGGAGATGATTAAGCCATGAGGGTAGAGTTCATGAGAGGGATTAGTGCCCTTATAAAGGAGACCCCAGAGAGCTCCCTCACCCTTTCTACCATATGGTGACACAGTGAGAAGGCAGATATCTATAAACCAGTAAGTGGGCTTTCATTAATTCTTGGACTTTACAAGCTCCAGAGTTGTGAGAAATAATTTCCTGTTATTATTCAGCCACCCAGCCTATAGTGTTTTTGTTATAGCATCCTGGCCAGACTAAGATATACATGGAGTTTGTTGTTCTACTCTGGCTTTGTGTATGGAGGTCGGGATGGCATCAGATGGCAATAGGACATGTTTTTGGTGGCCTGGAGATGGGTGGCCTCTGTATGTTGCCTAGAGAAGGGTATAGATGGAGAGCCTCTATCTGTCATATATTTCCAGTAGAAATCTGATAGAAAGGAATCAGCAATAGATTGCCATTTTCTCTTCTTTCCTCCTACCTTCCTCTCTCTCTCTCTTTCTTTTCTTCTTTCTCTTTCTTTGTCTGTCTTTCTTCTTTCTCTCTCCTTCCTTCCTTCTTTCCTTCCTTCACTCCTTCCCTCTCTCCCTCCCTCCTTCCTTCCTTTCTCCTTCCTTTCTTTCTTTCTTCTTTCCTTTCTTTCTTTCTTTCTTTCTTTCTTCTTTCTTTATTTCTTTCCTCTGTCCTTCCTTCTTTCCCTCCCTCCATCTCTCCTTCCTTCCTTCCTTTCTCTTTTTTCTTTCTTCTTTCTCCTTCCTTCCCTCCCTCCTTCCTTCCTTCCTTTCTTTCTTTTTTCTCTCCTTCCTTCCTTCTTTTCTTTCTTTCTTTCTTTCTTTCTTTCTTTCTTTCTTTCTTTCTTTCCTCTCTCCTTCCCTCCTTCCTTCCTTCTTTCCTTCCTTCTCTCCTTCCCTTC
>VMDO01001298.1:87583-217718 GCA_007922755.1 Pedetes capensis
TTTCTTTCTTTCTTTCTTTCTTTCTTTCTTTCTTTCTTTCTTTCTTTCCTCTCTCCTTCCCTCCTTCCTTCCTTCTTTCCTTCCTTCTCTCCTTCCCTTCTTCTTTCCTTCTTTCCTTCCTTCTCTCCTTCCCTCCCTCTTTCCTTCCTTCCTTCCTTCCTTTTCTTTCTCTCCTCTCCTCTTCTTTCTTTTCTTTTTGCAGTACTGGGAATCTGAACCCAAGGCCTCACACATAATTTGCTCTACCACTGAGCTGCACCCCTAGTCTTCCCTCCACCATTTTTTTTTTTTTTTTGAGACAGGGTCTCTCTAAGTTATGGAGGCTACCTCTGGCCTTGAACTTGCGATCCTCCTGTTTCTGCCTGCAGAGTCTCTGGGATTATAGGCATGCACCACCGTGCCAGGTGTTAGATTGTAATTTTCTGTGCAGTGATTTGGCTCATGGGATGTTTCCAGCTTGCATTACAAGGACAGTTTAATCTTAAAGGGAGGCTAATCTCAGCCGTAAACCAGCCCAGGGAAGGCACATGAATGATAGCTGACTGTTTCTCTCCTCTCACATTTGGGAAAGACAAGGACCAGTGGGGTTTTCTCAAGCCCATCCTTTCCCTAGAGAAGACAGAACTGAGCTCTTAGAAAAATTATTGCTTAAAAATAACAAGTAGAAGCCGAAGTGCTTTTCAGCTAATGGGTAAAAACTAGCTCTCTCTTTCAGAAGTCAAATTAATATTTAAAGCTTGAATTCTAGGCTTTGAGATGTTCTAAGTTAGTGGATTTTTCACCACCTGTACTGACACGTGTTACCTTTTGCCAAGTGTATTCCCTTTGCTACCAGCACTTCCAGCTTAAGGCAGTGAGCTTGAGGGCGTGCAGTGTGCGGGAAGCAAAGTTACACCCTGCCACATGCCTTTCCAGACTGTCATCTCTAATGATGAGATCATTTAACCTTGAAAGTTAGACCTGTCTTACCACCCAATTCTTACACTGAGCTTCCAAGAAATGACCAGCCTGATGTTCCCTGCCATCCCAGCACTATTTAAGCAGAAGTAAGGAGACTGAAACACTTTCAGTAACAGAAATCTTCCCAGTTATACCTCTCAGTAATAGAAATCAAACTGGTAAGCCAGTTTATTGAGAGCCTGCTTTGTGCTGATCATTTTGAATATACTGTCACTAATTCCTACCTGGGCTGGGATTTAGTTCATTTGGTAGAGAGCCACCCTGTAGTCTCTGAGGTCCCAAGTTCGATTTCCAGCACTGCAAAAATGGGAAAAAGATGTGGCAATCCACTCCCGAGGCAATCCCAAAACAATCAGCCACTGCAAACCTTATAAGGGTCGCTATGAGTCAGATATGACTCGATGGCACCTAATAACAACAAGAGCATTTCCTACCTAGGTCTGAAAGGTCATGGATGTAACGATCTCTATTTTACAAGTGGACATATTGGGTCTCAGAGAGGGGAAGGTATTTGCTCGGCAGTACCTGGCTATCGACTGATGGGGACAACAGGATTCAAGGCCAAATGTAAAGCCTGGCTCCACCCTCTGTGCTGGATTGCAATCTGCCCTTTGTCCCAGCAGGAAACACAAACCTCCTTGCAGTCTCTGCCCTGGGTGTCACAGCCCCTCTCTAGTCTCAGATCATCTTGTGGATATAATTACTGACCTCTTCCAGGGACCTGGGGATTTTCCTATCTTTCCGTAAAGTTTCTTTCCCTGCCTGCCCCTGATGGAAATGAAGATTTCCCCTGAATGTTCTACTTCCCACACAGCCCTCTCTGAGGACTTCTCTTCCTTCAACACCTTCCACCTAACTCCTAGCCCCGAGTCCAGACCAAGGAGAGGAATCCATCCTCTCCTGGTCGCCTCAGCCTTCCTGACTGTGTTCCATCTCTTTCACAAGTTCTCCTTATTTTTTTTTTCCATTTGTACATAAACATGCCCTGCTTCCTTGCATGGCCCTCATACCTTCTCTTTCTCTATTAGGATTTTCTTTTAGGATGACCCAGCTGTCTTTGCTTTCTTTGCTAAAACCAGGATTCTCCTAGGCAAACTGGGATAGAGGGTCACTTCGCTTGTTTCCTCATCACCTCCTAAGGCATCTGACTCTACCTCCATATCACAATGGTCCCAGCTCTGGACCTCCTGACTTCCATTTTCAGATTTCTTCCTGTTTCATAGTTATCTCCACCTAGCTACTCCATTCTCACTTCAAACTCATCACATAGTAGGCCTAGCTCAGCACTTCATCCTATAAACCCACTCCCCTGCTAATTCTTAGGAATGAATGTGCCTCTCTGTCTTACTAACTTCGGTGTGAGTTTCAGAGGCTGACTCATGTCAGCGTCCCCTCAGAACTTATATTTGAAGACTTCAAGGCCATGAGGCTTTATGTGTGGACTTGGATCCTGTCTTGGCAATTTCTGGCTGTGGGATCTTGAGCAAGTGGTTTAGTTCTCTGATCTGAAGTCTCTTCATCTGTACAATGCATCTAAAATTATACCTACCTTACTGTAGGATTTTCAAGGCTATAGACATAGAGAAGGGTCCCAATGGAGGACCTGTATACGCTAGAACCTGGTCGAGTCTTACTGAGTTGCTGCCACATTTCAGTGCTTGTTAGTCAGTGTCTCTCCCCGTTCTGCCTCCTTCTTTTTGCACTGTTTATGTACTAATTTGGATTTGAGATTCGAGCTTCAGTGTGTGACGGCTGGCTCCTAACTTTTCTTCTCATCTCCCATCTTTTCCTATTATAATCCATTCTGTACCTTTCTGAGAAGTTAATTTTACCAAATCAAAGTTCTTATGTCACTTTTTGACTATGAAATCAAAGTGCTCATTGACTTCAGCAAATGTTGTACTGTAAGATTCTAACTGAAATGTTTGAATATATCTCTTTCCACTGCCTAAATGTGCCCTCACTAAGTAAAAGCTTATCGTAGAGGTCTGAGCATCTGAGTCCTGCCAGCTTTCCTTTTGACAGGAGTGGCCACATCCACAGCCTGTGCTGACTAATACCCATGAGTTCAGACCCTGGTCCAAAGGCTGCTGGTTTATCAGCTGTTCAGTGACTTACAATCTCTGATCCAGTTTTAAAGGATGAACTGGTTCCATTAGATTTTATCTGGGGAATATCCCCTAGGGTCCCAGGAAAAATTCTCTAGCTAACCAAGAGAACTGAGGCAAAAACATCATGAAAAAGAATGATTTGCTAGGGACATGGAAAACCAAAACCATATGTAAAATGAAATAAAGGAAGAACAGAAGTGATAAGCAAGCAGAATAATCATGGCTTAGCTTATGTTGACTCTCAATAAATATTAATTGAGCAGTAAATAAATGCTATTGGTATAGGCAGATACACAGAGTCTACACTAATAGTATTAATAGTGGGCCAGAAGGAAGGAGCTCTTAGAGAGAGCTGTCCGTGGCCATTTTAGTCCAGAGCTTTGGTCTCAGCACTACTATAACTCCTGTTCTTGATTTTGGCAATAATTTACTTTGTCATGTTATGTGTATCCTTACAAAAATTCCCTTTATTGAACTAGCTTGAATGATTCTCTGTTCTTAGTAAAACAAAGAGCAAGTACCAGAATGGGAGCTGGAAAGCAGAGATTCTACTTCTGACTCTGTTGCTATTGCTCAGTATCAGACTGTCACTATGCGTTTATCAAAGGTCTGTTGCATCTGTCATTTTTTTTCAGAAGTGAGGGGTGTGGTAGAAGATTTGCTTTCTGAGTGTTACATTCTATAGGAGGGTTGGACAAAATGCATGGAAATGAAGTAAAATAACTTCAGCCACAGACAGGTTCTATGAAGAAGATGGGAATGGGAAAGAGCAGTTACTTGGGGGTCGCTGTAGCTAGCAATTAGCTCTCTGAGCTGAGACTTGAGTATGAGGTGGTGATAGTCATGCGAAGATTCAGGGCAAGAAGAGCGGCCATGCTGAGTCAGAGCTAGGGCTGAGACTGGTCTTTTCAAGGACTGGATGGATAGTGTGGCTGGCCAGTGTGGCTGGGTGGAAGTCTGATTGGAAGAGTGGAGGGAGATGAGGTGGAGGGGTTGTAGGGTCAGACTATGCAGAGTCATCAATACATATGAAGGAGTTTAGGTTGCATTTTAAACTTACAGAGTTTAAGCAGGGGTGTGAGATGATGTCTATTGCTTAGAAAGACCACTGTGATCACTGTATATATCTACTGGGAAGAATGGAAGGAGGGAGACAAGTTCAGAACTATTGAAATAAAATAGGCAGTAGGTGACTATAATGTAAATTCAAGACATAGAAGTGGAGATTATGGAAAAGGGTTGAATTTTTGAAAACAGAGCTGGTACTAAATTTAGAACTAATGCCAACTTAGAGAAGGGGCACGTAAGAAAGGAAGAATTAAACGATGGTGGCAAGGTTTTGGACTTCAGTGACTCTGAAGTAGTACAATATACTGGAATGGAGGAAGCTTGGGATGGGGATGGAGTGGACAGAGGCTTGGGGTAGAAAATCAACAGTGCTGTGGAGAGGTCTTGGATGAGAGTATTATGTGGATGTCATTTAAACTCATGGGACTGGATGAGATTTCTGAAGGGATAAAATGAGAGACGGG
Source organism: Pedetes capensis (assembly GCA_007922755.1). NCBI lineage: Eukaryota > Metazoa > Chordata > Mammalia > Rodentia > Pedetidae > Pedetes > Pedetes capensis. The sequence goes on from VMDO01001298.1 coordinate 92,187, forward strand.
AAAGAAGAGACCCAGGGCAGGGTTTTGTGACTGACCTTGAACTAGTCACTTAGTTTTTTAGGGTTTAGTTTCCCCTCAAAATGAGAAATGTGGACCAGAACTCTAACCTGCCCTCTCACCTTAATATTCCTAGATGCTATAATTGAAACAAGGACAAATACACAAACGTAATTTTGAACTTAAAGCTTTATGCTATCAAAGCCAAACATATTCAATAACTGCTTCCCTCCAACAAAACAGCAACCTGCAACAAGGCCAGGCCTACTCGAAGGCTCTCATTTGGTTGTGAGAAGATGGATATTATTACATTCTTTGTTCAGGAAGTAACACTCCAGGAGCAGAATGACGTCATGTATGAAAAACAACCGATTTTGTGCTGAAATTGAAGAGAAAGGGTCAGGTGTGTGTTTATGAAGTGGCGACTCCACTCACCTGTTAACCTAGGGCCTGGATTGCCCAATCCTTTGAAAATTAATTGTGTTTCATAAAAGGAACCTGGCTAGTATGAACAGCTTGAACCTGACTGTGGCATTACTTCTTTGATTTAGTTCCCCGGCCTGTGTTAAACAAATGCCAAAGAATTAGTAGCAGGTGGATTCCAGCTCAGAGGAGTCTGTCTTGAGGAGAAAAGTCCTGACAGGATTCACAGCCCCTTGCCTCTCCCCAGGGAGAGTTCAAGCCCTCCTTTAGCTCTCTGCCAGGGCACAGAAAATAACTCACATGGGCACAGTGCACCATTAGTGCATTGGGGACTGAGGTTATGAGGAACAAATCTCCAGACTTGAGGGACACCACCAGGCCCCAATGCTCCACTATGACTCAAGGAGCCAAAGCATTTCCTAAACATGGAATAACTTACCCATGCTGCCACATTTTTGCCATGAAATTGCTTGGTGCTCACTTCCTTCCCTCCTACTTCGGTGCCTGGGTAAGCAGGCTGAATCACCGAGTGGGAGATTCCCTTCAGTCCCACCACAAATGAGTCGCCACTTACAGGATACGAAAACTTCAATGCAAGTGTTGCCATCCACCTTGCTCAGTGTTTCCTGATTTAATAGTCCCAGTTACTTAGGAGACTTGGTATAAATTGTAGATAGGCTTTAAAGCACTTATGAGCTATAAAATGTCTACTTGTCAGGCTGATTTTTCGACCCTAGCTACAACTCACTGGAATCACTCATACAGCAGGGCATAGTCACGTGGCTTGACTTCCTAGAGTTGGAGTAAAGAAGAAATGAAAATAATGAGGCATTTTTTTCCCTAGGACCAACATATTCTTCATTCTAATATGGTGTAGTCCACTGATCCTTTTCACCAAAAAATTTGGGACCCACTCCTGGACAATTAAATCAGACTCTTTGGGGCATGCCTGTAGCCGTACCACTGTGGCATCTGATCCCATCAGATCTTGGAAGCTAAGCAAAGTCAGGCCTGGTTTGTACTTGGATGGGAGACTGCCTGGGAATACCAGGTGCTGTAGGCTTGGGAGAAGGACTTGGCAGCCCACTCCTCCCAAACAATCAGCCATTGAAAATCCTATGAATAGCAGAGAAGCACTAACAATACTGTTTCACCTGTTGTACCTAGGGTCACTGTGAGTCGAACACGGACTTGATGGTACCTAACAACAACTTTAGGGCATAGAACTTGAGTACTTAGTCTTCAGAAGTCCTTTGCATATTTCTACTCTGTTGTCAGGGGTGAGAGCCATAGGTGGAACAGAAAGGGACAGATTTTATACCTGTTTGCTGTAGTTGAGTTCATCAACTTCTTTGCAATTTTGTTTCCTCATAAATTGAAGAAAGAAATACTTCATTGGTTCATTAGAAAGATCAAGTGAAATTCAGTAAAATGAAGTACTTTATGGCAGACACCTAGAGCTTATTAAAAAAGTATTTAGGTCCTGTTCTCTTTTGCCTCAGGTGGGAAACAGTTTCCATCTATGTGTAACCAGGATAGTTTTCTATGACATGATGATAGAAGCATACTTCTATATCTCATTCCCTCTTAAAAGACTCAGAAATGAAGAAATCAAAGCCTTTGGCTTTGAGTTTAAATGAGATTAGTAAAGCAAAATGGGATGGCTCATGTTGCCAGGAAGCCTTGGGGCCTCAGCTTTTGTAAAGAGTAATTTCATTTGTTTCTCTTTGGTTCTTGACCATCTGTTTCACCAAACAAAATCCAGAATGAAAGACCATGGAGATTTTCTCTATGAGATGGGCAGGCTCAGAGAATTCTTTCCATGCCAGGGAAGCTTGGTGGGAGGGCAGTTCAAGGTGGGAATATTAGACCACTTTCTGTTGCTATGACAAAATACCTGAGACTGAATAGTTATAAAGAGAAGTTTATTTGATTCACAGTTCTGGAGTTCAAGAACATGACACTGACATCTGATGAGGGTCTATGGGGGAGGGTATTACATGGTGAGACAGAGCAAATGTGCCAACTCAGATCTCTCGTCCTCCTCTTATAAAGCCACTAATGCCATCATGGGGGTCCTCTCCCTCCTGACATCATATAATTCTAATTACCTCCCAAAGGTCCCACTTCCAAACACTATTATCATATGAATTTGGAGACTGAGTTTCCATCACAGGAGCTTTTGGGAGAGACATTCAAACAATAGCAGTAGATAAAGGGGCAGTGATAGTCCTTCCTCTGACCAGGAATTAGGACTGTTAGACATCAGCCTGATTTTCTTTTGTTTAATTTCATTCCTCTCCCCCTCAAGGTACCCTGGTGCTGGTTTTTCACCCTTCCTGGACACAGTAGACCTGCCCAGATTTCTAACACCTAAAGAGCTCAGCCTTGCCTATTTGATAACAAGGCCCTGCTTGGCTGGGAAATAAGGCAGAGCCAGTGAAATGGCATTTCTCCACGCCAACTACCTTCCATTCAAGGGCTCACAGCCCCTTAGGCTTCACCCAGAGGGAGAAGAGCCCACCTGCTCCCCAGGAAGCGTTTGTGTCCCATACAAAGTAACCAGCTCATGGGGCCTCCCCAGCCATATCTGGCTTGAGGTGCCATGGAAGCTGAAATGGCAGACTCCTGGTCAGGCTCCTTGTCCAGGATGAGGGGAGGCAGAGAGGGGAAGCTTGCCTCATGCTTTGCTAGTGAGTGGTACTGTGTTCCCCAAGGGATCCGCATTGGATTCCCTTCTAGGCCTGCCATGAGGATTTATTTTGGGCAAGGTGACTCAGAATGCAGGGGTCATGGGACTGTCATGCACTGACTTGGAACCTCTGGAGCTTTATTTGGGGTTCAAGGATGATGCTCTGAGTTGCAGGGCAAATCTGTAGACAAGGTCTTCATTCTTTGCATCCTTCTCTCTACCAAGTGCAGCACTGAAGTGATTCTCCACCCTCCATCCATCCATCATCCATCCATCCATCCATCCATCCATCTACCCATCTGGCATTTATCAGGCACCTCCTAAGTGCCTGGCACTGGGGTGAGGGCTGAAGGTCCACAGAGGAAGAAAGACACAAGACTGTCACCAGGGATCTTCGGGTTAGTGCAAGAGACTGACAACTGAACAGGTGTTCATTGGTTCTTAGAAAAGCATCCAGAGAGACAAGCATCATCTCAGCTAGGACCAGAGTGAGGGGAGCCATGGAGGAGGGGTCCCCAACCCAGCAACATTTGGAGTTTTACAGTGAGAGCCCTGGGCCAAGGGAGGGGAGAAGGTGCACTTCTAAGGATTTCCCTGGGGTCAGTCAATGCTGTGGGACAACTGACCAACCTCAGGGACCACCCACTTTCTGAAGGACTCAGTGGGGAAGTGGAAGTTGGGTGGAGATTGAGGCAGTTCCTGGGTGGAGGGGCTGCTGTTCTCAACTCTAAGCAGAGAGTCACTCCCCTGTCTCATTACCCTACACTATCCCCTCCCCAGGGAAAAGTCTGGATCCTTCCCACCTCATTTTGTTATTTTGGCAGGAGAGGAGCTGTAGGAGCAAAGATGGTGGTGGAGGCTTCTCTCAGGGTTATATTTAAAGACTGACTCCTACATTCCAATGGAAGCTTAATCAGGTTTTCAAGTGGGCGGAGCAGTTGCTTGGCTGGGCAATCTTCCTTTTGTATACTGGCAACAGCAACTTCTAAACCCTGTTCAAGGAGGATCATTGGTTTGTTAGCAGAAGAAAATGAGAGTGGTATACATACTCTGTGAGCCTGCAGAAGTCCCCAGCCTCCACTCCGGCTGGAGCAGATTAAGATTTGTGGCCCATTGGCATTTCCTGAGGAAACTGAATAATTTTTGCTCTCCTCCACTAACAGACAGTACCCCAGTCATATGAGAGTAAGATTTGAAAATAAAGATAAACTTAAAATTTATTTTGATTGAAGCTAGACTTGCTTTGCTGGTTGACAATGGCCTTAGATAGTTTTGCTTCCTTACTCAGCTATATTATGTTCACATTAGGGGTTCTGAAAAAAAAAGTTACTGGCTCAGGATGTGAGTGAGGTATGGTCACTTTTCATGTAGTTTGGGCTCCTTCCATTCCTCTTCAGGATGGAAATATGCAGTGAGGACAAGTATGAGATGAGAGGCAAAGATAGGAGTCTTCATTTCCACTCTCCCCTTCCAAGGGAGCTCTGGCCATACTCTCATTTTCCCTCTCTCTGTTACCTGGGACCCTCTTCCCCTTTGGATTAAACCCTTTTAACTCATACAGCATCTTACAGAAGAAGTTATGCATATGCTGTTGATGTGCAGTGGCTCTTGTTGGCCAATATTCTATAGGAGAATATGTGCATAGGGAGGGGGACACTTGCTCAGGTCCACCATCTGAGTAATGATAGCCTTGGCCACAGATCTATGCAACCCAGTGCTCTTTTCTTAAAGTTTCCCATGGAAGTTTCTGGTTGTTGGAATTTTACTGTCAACATAAGAGCCCCTAATATATTCTCCATCTTGTAAAGCTTCTGAAGCTGGATGATGGATATCAAAGTTGGCATAAAGGCCACATTTTTTCTGGCTGGTTACAAACACTTTGCTTTTTTCTATGTCCCTAGTTTCTGGCTCTCCCATTAGTTTATCAGAATACATCTGCTGTCCTAGCCAGTGTTAATATCACCTGTTCTGTTTCTTCCACACAGAGTATTCAACAGACATTTAATCCAATACTTCTTATGTATGAGGGACACAAAGATGAAAGACCTAGCTCTATTTTGTTGTCTTGTGAGGATATGAACCTGTGGAACTGGGGTAACGTACGGCGGTGTAGATGTGCATGGAGTGGTGGGAACATGGAGGAGCTGAGTCTGAGCTGCCTAAGGGAGATGAGAATCTTTTCAGTGGAAATTACCCTGAGGGTTGTGGGATGATTTAGAACTTTCTAGGAAGAGAAGAGTGGAGACCAGCATGAGAGAGCATCATGTACCAGTGTAGCATAGTGATTTCTGGGGTTGCTGAATATGCCCATGTGGTGGAACCTCAGATCCAAGGGGGAGAATGTCACATGGGATTGGCCTCTAGTCTTGAAGAGCCCTGCAGGTTTGTGTGGGAGGATTTATTTGATCCCAGGGGTGACAGGAAGCTGCTGAGACATTTCAAAGAGGAATCACAGTAGCAGATTTTGGTGTGATCTCTTTGACAACTGGATATTGACTGATTAGGGGAAGACTGGACATCTTCTTGCTGTTTGGTGGTAGACAATGTTGTATGTCCCTTGATCCCAGGCATTTGTGCCCCCTCCCCATTCTGGGAGTTTTTTTTTTTTTTTTTTTCCCTGATGTCTCATAGCTGAGTCTCTCCTAGAAAATTACCCAGAGGTTGCTACTTGTCCCAGGCCAGGATGGTGTGTAAAGTCTTGGTGTCTTTAGCTCAACTTTCAACAACTCTAAAGGGCCCAAATCCAGAGTCCCCCATAGTGTCCCCTGACCTCTTTGTTGTCACTATGTCACAGCTCAACTCTTCTTTGACTTAATTCTGTTTCCTTTGCTCTCTCCCCAGTGGGGTTCCTAAGAATCCTTCCCAGTAAGCCACCTGTAGGCAAATCTTTGTCTGAGAGTCTGTTTCCAAGGGACCTCAGCCTATGATGCCCTTCCTCAATCGGGAGGGTTGGTGACCTGCTTTAATCCTATTCTGCCAAACCTTTGTGGCAGACGAAGGAGGATTTGGGACTTTGGTATACAACAGTTTGGAAGTTTCTAATTCTTATTGTATAACAAAATCTCCCTATAGGCACTCTTGGAACATGTATGGAAGAGAGCAGAAGTGACTTTTCTTTGGCCACTCTTTGTCCTCCAGTGTATGGCAGGAATAAGGACATATTTAGACTCTTCCCAAATAAAAAGGGTAACCTTTGCTTCAATGAGCAATTAGATATATGATTCTGTGGGATTTTATTTGGAAATTTTGAGCTGATTTATTTGCTTCTATTTGTCTCCCCTTAAATCACAAAGAATTCCTTAGTTAATGTTTACAAAAGGTCCTAGAACATGTAGAAAAATATTCAAAAGATTAAAAACTGGTGTAAGTATGCTATTTTTTCTTGCTCCTATCCCCAGTACTTCCCTTTCCCTTGATCCCACCCCAAATAACCACTAAGACTAGTTTCTTGGAACTTTCTTTTTACAGGTAAAAAAAATAATGTATCTCTTCCATCCTTTCCAGCAAATTGATTTCCATTGATGAGGCCTTGATATGTAAAGGCTGGAAACCAGATGTGTTGTATAATTAACCTGATCTATTTCTCAGGCTGTAGCAAATTTATAAATTTTCAGTGTTGGAAGGGTCATTAATAGATGATTAGTTTGAGAAAACTTTCCTAATTTCTCTTAGGAAATCTTTATGCACCTTGAGATGCTATGCTTTTGTATATACATCTCAAAACACCACTTTCTTTTTGACATGAAACATACATTTTAGTTTTTTATTATGAAATCAGAGAACATTCATCATTGACATATTAGAAAATTTAGTTAAGCCCTATCTTTTTTACTACCACTCAGAGAGACACACTCATACTTTGTTATACCTTCTTCTAGAATTTTCTTTCTGTGTATACATATGTATTCTTTCAAAAATGACATCACACTATAATTACAGTTTTCAAATACATACTGTGAATATCTTTCCATTTATAAATAATTATTTCACCAATTTGGGGGATCTTGCCTCATAGTTAATATTAACTAGAGTAACCTGGCTGCTATTATAAATAGATTTAATATGTGATAGATCCACACAGTAGTAGCAGCTTGTTTCTGGCTCTGGTACCAATACCCAACATAAATGCGCCAGAATGACAGCTTTCCTCCAAGTGGGCATTTAGGGATTTGGGCCATCTGAGGCTCTGCTAAATTCACGTGGCTTCCAAATGCTGGTGTTCATGTCCACCCTAGCCAGCCAGAAGGGGGAAGGAGCATGTAAGATCTCACAGGCTAGCTCTGGACACAGTATGTGTTATTTGCATCCACATTTTGTTGTTTAGGATTCAGGCATGTAGCCATGTCTGATTATAGAGAAAGATGAGAAGTGTGTCTCATTCAACCAGGAATAAGAGGAGGAATTTAGGTGGAAAGCTAGCAGTCTTTGTCACATATTTATTAATGTAGCTTTTTTGAGGTTTTTCCTGTTCCTAAAAGGCTGAACTCATATCTGACCCATCCTCACAACATTTACTATAACAATTGCCACATAATTACTACTGGTAGGAAGATATTTACCAAATAAATAAGTGAATACTGTCTAGTTTTATTGTCTAGGATATACTACTTTTGGTAGGGGATAATCAAGAGCCACCTTTCAGGTTGTTGTTGTTGTTAGGTGCCCTTGAGTCGGTATCCGACTCATAGTGACCCTGTATACAATAGGTGAAACATCTTCAGTGCTTCTCTACTGTTCATAGGGTTTTCAATGGCCACCTTTCAGGTTAGGGAGGAGAAATGAAGTAGAAAGTTGGCCTCTGAGAAGGCAAAAAACGTCTTTAGGGTAGTGATCCCTAACCTTTTTGGTACCAGGGACCAGTTTCACAGAAGACAATTTTTCCATAGACTGATGTGGGGATGCGGTTTTGAAATGATTCAAGCACATTACATTTATTGTCTAAATACAAATGAAGCTTCATTTGATTGCCCTCTGTTCACACTGGTGCCCATCCATGGCCCAGAACTTGGGGATCCCTGCTGTGGAGGAAAGGCAGAGTGCTCAGCAACCAGGAATAGAGGGGAAGAGAACACAAGGGTCCTAGAAGTTAAGAAGGGTCCTGACCAGAACTAATCTGGACTTGCATTGTAAGGGAATCTGTGTGATTTTCTCCCAAACTGAGTAAAACTGACTTCACTGTAACCTTTCTGAATCTGAATTGTAGTCCTGGATGTTTTTGTGCTGTACATCTACATGACATGTCCATTGACAGAAGTTTTCTGTTACTCTTGAGGATACAGGCATGAAAGTGCATTGTTGAGGTCTGAGAGTATGTTGTTGGGCTTTTTCTGATAAATAGGAAGGGTCTGCAGCCACAAGCCTCTAGGGAATTGGCAATGAGCCCCCGAGGGGCACCCAGAGAAGCACGTGGTGAGGATAGTTGGTGTTCTGGCATTGCCTGTAGAGTGCAGGATCAAGGCCTCAAACGATAAAGCAAATGTTTATTTTTCCACACATTAGGTGATTGTGGTAGTGACTTGGCAGGCAGGCCAAGGGAAGATACAGCAATTTTCCATGTGCCCTCTGCCCAGCAGTGCCTGAAAGGTCCACATTGTTTTGTTCTTCTGCCAGTCTCCTAAGCATAATGATTAGTGCCAAAGCAGATGGAAAAGGAAGCTGAATTCATGCCCAGAATTCCTACCTCAGTCTGAGTCTTGGTTTTATGGTAATACCAGAGTTAGGGAGCTGGATGCAGGATCTCTCTAGTCTGATTTGAACACTTCTGTCCTCCATCTTTATTTTGGGACATCCAGGAGGGAACAGATGATTTCTCACCATGCAATCTGGTCTCACCATCATATACTTATTCTTAAAAACTACATGTGGATATTGGGCTTGCCTTCCTCTTCCCTATAGCAGGGCAGCAGGAAGGGCTGGTCCTCCAGGTGCTTGTGGTTAGTTGTCCTGTTCTGGGGCCAGCAGCAGCACTTCTGTTCCACAGTTGGCCTTGTTGGAGAGTGAATTAAGAACTCCTGGGCACTCTGAAAGCCTTCATTGAAGGGTTGGGCACAGACTACCAGGATATATAGGTCACTGGATAATAAGAGAGAAGCCATGAGGACCCCTTTCCCCAATGTTTCTTCAGAGGCTGGTAGCCAGCGGGACAAGATCTTGAGACAGATGTGCGTCCTTCAGGGCTTATGAATCCACCTTTTGCTTTCTGCAAAGGGAAAAGGAGTGATTGGGTCAGGTAATTTCACTATTGGACAGAAGTTATAGTCATTTAATATTTTACAACTTACATGAAAATCGGCTTAATGTGTTGAAGGCTACTTGCTTTTTCAGTGGAATTTTTAAATGGTGCAGCAATTACTTTGGCTGCAGTAAAAGCTTGGAACGAGTCAAGTAGAGTATATATAGTTTCCTTTTAGTATCCCGAGTGGCACATGTAGTTATTAAGATTTAAAGTATTTTGGCCTTCAAATCATAAAATTCCAAGAGCTAGAGTGAGGGGGTGGAGATGAAGGGACAAAAGAAAGGAAAGAGAAGGGCAAGAGGATTTTTGCAAATGCTTTTAGCTGTTTAATGCTATTTTATTAGACCACCATCCATCTCAAAGCCTCAAAGCCCTCTGTGGGTCACACCATCAATCCTCACTCTATCCCTTCGTAGGTGATAAAGACAAATGGCAACAGACATGAAATGTGAGAGCAGAGGTGCTAAAGATGGCGATATCAGTTGATTGCTGAATGTCACCCAGGTACCTTCCACAGCCTGAGTGTGGGGCCAGAGTCCCAATGCTGGTAAGAGTACTTGGACTGTGCACATGGCCTTGCCCTAGACTGAGCAAAAGAAGGCAGCCTGGCATCTTGCTTTATGGCCCAAGACAGGGTGGGATGCTATAATAGAACAAGATGAAGGATCATTGAAAATAGAAACAGGAATAGGGCTTTTGGTCCAGGCCAAATGTTAGCTTTATTTGCCTTCAGATTAATCACTTTGCTTAGACACAGCAGCCATTGGCTGTTGTTGTTGTTAGGTGCTGTCTAGTCAGGTCTGACTCACAGGGACCCTCACAGGGTTTTCAATGGCTAATTGTTTTGGGATTGCTTTGGAAGTGGACTGCCACTTCCTTCTGTTTTTGTGGTGCTAGGGATTGAACCCAGGTCCTCAGAGAGTACAGAGCAGCACTCTACCAACTGAGTTAAATCCTAGCCCTGGCTACCATTTAAGAGCTACAAAAAGTAACTGAGAGCACAAAAATACTCACTATTAAAAATTCTGAAAAAAAATGCACAGGTGGGTGGGAGAAAGGCATATCACACTCTTTTAGATCCTCCTCCAGCACTTATTCCCTACACAATGAATCTCATTAGTTGGTATATAAGCAAGGAATTGTAATTTAGTCATGGTTGAATGTATCCCATTTCCTTTCGGTATTTAGAGACACCTCCTCCCCTGCCCCCTTTATGCTTTTGTGATGAGAGAGGTATTGGGATTCTCTGGGGTTTGGGAATATCTTTGCTTTATCCTAAAAGTGTCTTTTTATTCCCTCTGTGCAATGGTTTCTAATCCTGCAGAAGATGAGGAGATACAAAATGGGCTTCTAATTTCATGGTTGACGTGAGAAGAGATAATATCAGCTCAGTTCCTGGCATAAAAATGATTTCTAACACACATCTTCTAGAACTTGTCTTTGTGGCCACAACATGGTCAGGAAGGATAAGCAAGCTTCCATGTGTGCATATAGTTTCATTCACATGTTCTTTTCTGAAACAACCCGACAATTAGTCAGGATGCTCTATGCGAGGAATGTGAGAGTGCCAGATGGGTCCTGTAAAGCATTTTGTAGCATCTCTTGAGAGCTAATCATGGTGAGTGGCAGGTATATTAGCTTTGGATGGGGGGCATATTTCAGGCCCCTCAGTCGTGGTTATCTCACAGTGATCACCACCGCACAGACTCAGCTCCTTGTTGTTCACTGGCATTGGCAGCAATGTCCTCTAAGGACCCAAGACATGAGAGGGTTAAGGAAAATGAATGGGGTCTGACATGAACATCTTTCCCCTTTTTCAGCTTTTTAGAAGATAAATGTTTCAGATTTCAATCTGTGGTTCCCAGCAGTTCTTTGGGAACACTGCAGTCGGCCCACAAAAATCACTACTGCTGAGCCAACCCTAGATAATGCGTCTCAGCAGGGATGACATAATGTGCTAAAAGAAGACTATGATGTAATGCCCATCTCAGAAATCAGAGCCAATTTCCGTTACAAAGCCTTGGAGTCTAGCAGGAGGTAATGAGCTAGCATAAATTGTGCAGCACAGAAAACTTGTAGGTCTCATATTCTTATCTGCATTTTTAAAAGCAATAAAATAAAATAGAATTCCTAGATCTGCCAGCTTCAAAAGCATCTGCCCAGCAAGAGGCTTTGCTGCTTCACCTCCATATGCTGCTTCAGGCTGCCTGATCACCCTGGCCCCCATGGGAAATTGTTGTCTGGGTCCATAATCTCCAGCAAGGTGGTGATGTAATTTGTAATGCTAAATTTGTTTCTGCAGATATGTTTGAGAAGAGGGTGTGGTGTTTGAAGGAAATCATGCCTTTCCTGGAATGTTGGGATAACTAGGTTGGACCAGGAGGAAGTGAGGGCTGAGGAACATTGATGAAAGTCAGAATCACCTTGAAAACTATCAGGTACAGTTTATTCAGGCTTGCATAAGTGTGTGTATTGGGGACCTAGGCTGCTGCCTCTCTTTGATTAATTATGTATTCTGACCTCCTAGGGTATAGTCTGCCTGGCAACAGGCAACTAGAGTCCTGCTTTCGGTTGTGTTTAATAGAAATGTTGAAAACAGCCATAAATTCATCTAAGCCATAATCCAGATTCTCAGAGAACAAGGAAAGATACAAAATCATTGCTTTTAAAAGTGTTCCACCTTATCCTGACTATAGTTTTCTCTCTTAGTTCATTCTTTCCTTCATTTTATTTTTACTTGCTGTATCTGCATGAAGAACACACATCTATTTTTCTTGCTTCTAGGACTTCTGCTATATTCTTCACTTGTGTCTCGATCCTGTCACCCATCGAACATACTAGCAACTCCCTCTGGATGGGAAGGTGGTGATTTTGATTTATTGCTTGTTGCAGACCAGCCTATCAGAGGGTCATCCCTGAGTGGTGATAGCTTGGTAGTGAACTTCTGGCTCCATAAACTGAACACTGTATCTTTAAATGGAGAATAAACCTCAGGAGCAGATGAAAAATTCCTGATATAAGAAAATGAGAGAAAACAGAAGACATGACATATAGAATCGCTCCTATGACATGCAAGCTGAAATGAGTGTCACTTTCTAGATCTGTGAAGTGATATTGAGCCTTTTATTCTCACTTACTGAAAGGACAGTCACCAACATAGCCACCAGAGGTCATTTTCAGATTCTTCATAGTTCAGATAGTAATACTAATGATAATATTTTTTAGTGTATGGCAGATGCTGTCCTAAAGTGTTTTCCTTAATTGTCTTATTTACTTTTTACCAGAACACACTAAGGCATGTACCAGTATGGTTATCTCCACTTTAAAGAAGAGTAAAACAGGCTCAGAGGGTTTACATAACCTTTTAGGTTCATGCAGCTAGGATATGACCCAGCTAGCACTGGCAACCCTGTCCTAAGACTCTGACACATATATAAATCTCCATGGAGCGCTAGCATTCATTTGCCACCAGGTTTAAGTACAGACAATCCTTATCTATAAGGGAGATATTCCACATGGCAATGGATTCTTCATATCTATATTTGCACAAAACATAGGATCACTGGCTTTTATCTTTGTTTCTACATCCCTGGGCATACTAAATGTTTGCTAAGTACTGAGGGGAGAGAAAAAGGGAATAGGGAGGCAGAGAATAAGTGCACAAGCAAATAAAATCTATACCAAATAGAAAGCTCTGTGAGAATAACATGCATTGGGATGCATCTAGTTTATCAGGAAGAGCACATGAGGAAGATGATCCACAAGGTGATTGCATTAGAAGCTAAATAAGATGAAAGATCAAGTATCATTTGTCCCCAAATTCTTTTTTTCTTGCTGGGGGTTGAACTCATGATAAGCACATGGTCTTCCACTGAACTACACCCCTAGCCGCTGTCCCCAATTCTTTAACATCTGACTTAGGTGACTGAGGCTGCTTAGTGACTAAGTGGCAGAGGAATGTTATGTGCAGATTGAATATTAATAGAGGACCCTCCATCTGCAAGTTCTTGTCAATTTAATGTCAGTTTGTAAAAAGAATCTCTGGTGTAGAAATGAATGGGAGCAGGAATATATATTTGACACGTGGAAAGGACACAGTATAGCAGGATAATTGATTTGGAGGATTTGTAATTGATTGTCTCCTTTATATTCAACAGCCATGGGTCTACCACTGTGTAGCTGACTGCTGTATTACACACTAGGAAAAAATTATATGACCTCCTCTGTCTGTCTTTAGTCTGAGATGTCTGTGATATCTGATGTCTCTCTACTTTTCCTGGTCCTTCTACACTTTCAAAACATAGAGAAGAGACAATGCAATATAATAAACATCTTAAAATGAATGAAACATTCTTAACCAACAACAAACAAAATCATTCCATCAATCAATAATATTGAGCAACAATGAGATCATCACAGAGGTAGGGTCAAAATCTCACATTCTTAAGTGTCCATTTGATGTAGAGGAATTTTGTTTTTATCCCCAGGACCCTAGGAAATGCTCCTTCAGCCTTCACACAGAATTATTGTACCCAGCACAAACAATTGTGCTCTTTCTACATCCTTAATGCCTTGTGCAGCTGCCTCTTTTCCATCCTCACTGTTAGTGCTCTTTGTCTCTCGACAGATCATTGTAAGAGGCTGACTCTCTCTTCTGGTGTCTGTCAGTTCTAGTCTCTAATTCAAAAGAAAGACCTTCTGAAGAGTTTTCAGTGGCTGCACATCACCTGGAGAATTTAGATCAAGGTTTCTAGCTCTCTCTTCTTGATGCTCAAAATGCTTTTCCAGCCAGGTCTCATTTCATTTATCTATCCTATGTGTTTGCTGAATTAGCCCACATTATGTTTGCCAAGCAGACCTTTTATTTTTGTGCCTTTACATCATTTGCTTTTTCGGAAGTTTATTCCTCAGTCCTCTTATTGTGTTTAAGTCCTTTCTACCTTTCAAGCCCCAGCTCAAGATGCCACCTTTGATAAAAGTTTCTTGGATCCCTCCAACCGGAAGTGACACACCTCTTTTGCCCCCCATAATACTCAGGTTGAACTACTCCTAAGACAGGTATCTGAGGTGTCTTTGTGTTACAGCTTTCGGTGTTTAATATCACAGTCTTGGAGTTTGCATCCAGGAAGACTATATTGCTTCTCTCTTTTTAAACTAGATTTCTAGAAACAAGACTATTTCTCCTTCATATGCACATTTCTTCTAGTGTACAGCAGAATTCTTAGCACATGGCAGATGTCCAGCAGATCACTGTCACAAGAATTAGATGAGTACCTTAAAATCCAGTTACAATATTAACCGTTGAAGCATCTATCCCCCCAAAGCTGGGAATTGGGGCTCATACAGATGTATGTCTCTGACTCTTTTTGTCTCTTGTGTATAGGAACCAAGGATATCCAGTGAGGCTAGCTGATAGCTGATTTATGTTGGGAGGCCAAAGAGAACACAGAAAATAGTTGGGAAGGAAAGTGTGATTATGATTACTCATTAATTTGACCTTACTTTTCTCATTTAATTTTTCTTCCCTTGTCTCTTTCTTATCCCCCTTATCATCCTGTGGTTTTTCACTCTTTCAGATTCATGGTGAAGAATGTGAGTGATTGATAAATTTTGGTAAGATCATATTCGATTCTTTACTTCATGGAAATTTCTGGTTCTGCTCAATTGTTATGTGCATTAAGGAAACTTTAGTTCTGCTTTCTCATTCTATAAAATAGAAGAGTAGTAATGGATTGTGGATTATCCCTGAGTTCCTTTATAGCATTGGAAATTGTTGAAATCTAGGAAGAGGTAGTACCCCCTCCCTTTGACTGGTGAGTTCTTAAGTAGAACATTGGCATTTCCTATGCTACAGATAGTTCTACAGAGCATACATAGCAAAGAATTGCACATTGCTCCACAAAAATCTGTTCATGATAAATCTTAAGAGATAGAAAGGACCTGAGCTAATTGACATAAAAACTCACAATAATAAAGGAACTAGGGTAGTGAATTTCCCCTGTAAGATCTAACAAAGTAGAGAACAGGGTGGCTATTGCTAGGTGAAACATATGAATGGGAGAAGTAGTTCTTTCTTGGAGTTGGTATTGGAACACGCATCTCCAAATATAAGAAAAAGGAAGACTTTTCTTATCTATGCTCAAGCACCTGTTAAACAACCAGCCAGTGAGCCTCCATCCCTGGATAGGTATGATGCAAGTCCCCCTCTGAAATCCTTAGAGCATTTCTTCTGACTGAAGGTCACAACTTCAGCCTATTCAGGTCAACTTGGAACCAGCACTTCCTGCCCAAACTAAAATAACCATGAAGCAAGTGATAGGATCAGATGGTTTTGAATGGATTAGTAGAAGAGATGGTAATGGGATGGGTATCATCAAGATATTGTTGCTCTCACTAATTGTTCCCAGAGTCTCTAGCCCATGTTGGGTAAATAGGGCAGGGAGACAAGACTTCCCATGAGATATATGTGATCATGAGAAGTTCCTGTGACTACCTATTGATGCCCTCCTTCCAGGAATGAACTCAACAAGAGACTTCAAAGGAGCACTGGCCACCTGTGCCATTGACCACAGACTTGTCACCAACACCTTATGGTTAACTGAATCAAAAGCTTCCGACGGGTCTAAAATTAGCACAGCTAAACATATCATTAAGAATCTGGGGAGGAGTGTGAAGGGCCTTTCTTCAGCCTGGTCTCCCAGGTCCAGCTTGTGGGTGTGCTATATTGGGTTTTTAGGTGCTTGAAATAAATGACCCTTTAGATTGATTTTTTTAAATTGCCTAAAGATGCATATTTTTAGAAAGTTTGGAAGCATTCTGTTCATCTATTTTGAATCATTTGAGTATAAAACTGTGGCATTTTCACACTTTGAGATATTCAAGTTCCCTATTCTTTTTAAAAATGTTGCTTAATATTTTCTTAAAATCTTTTGGGTTAGTTTATTTAAAAGTCAAACTCGATATCCTCAGTTTTTGAGGTTGGAATGTAACTTTACCAATTTTAAGGTGGAAAATCATGGTAGTTTATTATGAAAGGTTATAAATATGTGAGGATACTATTCTAAGTTTTTATATTTCTGGTAGGGATTTAAATACTCATGTAGAAAAGTATCAAAGGCAGATCTGTGTTTTTATTCTTTTACAGAAACCTTTAATAGTAAACTAAAGAATAAAATTTATTCTCTTTATCTTTGCTATTCAAGGACACCTTTACCCTCCATTTAGTTCCAAGTTCCAGGATAAAAGAGCTAGGGGAAGAAAATGAAGATGACATGGTGCCATTTCTGAACTCTTGCTTGACAGGAGCCAGGCTGTTTCAATTTCTTTACTTTCCAGCCCAATTATTTTGAAATTCATTTCTCTTCTCACTAAGTCAGCATGTCCCAATGTATGTTTCCTAGAACCCCAGTCTGTAGGATGTTAATAGATGTGACTTGGAAAAAGAGTTTTGAGTTAAACAGATTTCTTTACCGCTGGGCTTCTTTCTCAGATTCCCTAGTGTGTGATGTGAATCCTCAAGAAGGAATAGGGTATATAGTATTTCATGCTTACTGGCCTTACATGGACTTTCTTTTACTTACCCTTCTTCCTTTCCCTTCCCTTCCCTTCCCTTCATTTTCCTTCCCTTCGTTTTCCTTCCCTTCCATTCCCTTCCCTTCCCTTCCCTTCCCTTCCCTTCCCTTCCCTTCCCTTCCTTTCCCCTGTTTATTAAACCAATTATCTAGAGGATTGGCATTTTCAGGAGCACAGTCTGGGAAGTAACAGGTAGTGGTATTTGAAATTTTAAAGTGACCTGATCACAGTGGTACATGTCTGTAATCCCAGTGACTCAAGAGGCAGAAGCAGGAGGATCATAGATTCAAAGCCACAGGCAGCCTGTATAACTTACTGAGACCCTGTCTCAAGACAAAAAATAAAAAATGGGCTAGGGGTGCAACCCAGTGGCAAAGCACTTGTAAAATATGCATGAGGCCCTGGGTTTACCCCACTAGTGCTGAAAGAAAAATAATCAAAATTATATCTCTTTTTCAGTTGGTGTAGCAGTTCAGTCTGGGTACTGGTATGTTCCAACTCTCCCAACTTTGGGCCCTGGGCAGTCCTTCATCTTTTCTAAGCCTCAATTTCTTCAAGGGAAAAATTAGAAGGTTGGGCTGGATGGTCTTGAGGATCACTTTTAGTGTCTCCTCTCCAAGTCCCTGCAAGGTGGGCAGTAGGTCATGGTACTAGGTAACTCTACCCTCATGCATAGCTAATTGGACTAGGGGTAGAATGGTGTGATCTACTCAAGTTTGAATAGTGTACTTTTGGCTTCTTCTGTTTTGGAGATTGCCAAAAAGTTATCAGTTGCCAAAGAATAAGTCCAAGAAATTTTTGACTAAAGGAAACCCTTTAATAAAGGGCAGATATCTGAAAATAGGAGCTGGGCCTGGGAGTGGCTCCTTTCTAGTATTTTAGCATAGATTTCACAGCACAGTAAGGTCATTCTCAAGACTTTTAATGAAAGTATATCTGTACTAATGCTGTGCCTATAAATAGGCTCTATTAAGTCAAGGAACATTTGCCTTTCAATCATTATATTTCAAGGCACTGACAAGTGACAAATGTCTTTAGTTTGGTTGTCTACTACAGAAAGATAGAATGTCTAGAGTTAAGTGTCATATGATCTCTGGTCCTTCCATCTCAAATTGATAGTCTGCTACAAACATGTCAAGAGCCCTGGACTAGAAATAAGGTCAAAATTTAGAGTTGAGGAACCCCTAGACTCTAAATTCATCTGGACTGCAGTTTCTTTGCCTGTGAGGTGAGGCCCTGATTAGAAGGTCTCTGGGAGGCAAGCCACCAAAGGCTTCTCTGTCTTTTTTTGGATAAGAATGTCCTGACCCTAGGGCCTCACCCTTGGTGTCTGGAGCTAAGAGTCTACAAATGGTGCTGCAGGAGGTTAGGAATTCATAGCTCCATTATTTTTGGGGGGACACTGTTTTCTTCCTTTATGCAGAAAGACACTCTTGGATACATGTAGCTGAAAGGAACACCTTACTCCTAGTAAGACCTCATATTCTAAACGTGGCAAGAGTGTTTTGGCAAGATGGCATATTTTGGGAGCTGTCTTCACTCCTACTTCTCAGGCAGCTTCCTCTTTGGCCAAGCATGCTTGGCCTTAATAACAGTGTAGAGAAGTAAGAGGTGAAACCATATTATTTATTTTCCATGGTCATCTTGGCTCAAACAAGCAATGTGGAATCAGAGAGGTAAATACAGCACCTGTCTGTGTATAGGGAACTGTGGGAAAGATTCTCCTCTCCAGTAGTAATCACTCCATGATTATCATAAGTCCACAATTTGCACCCTAAGTCTGTAAATGCAGGATCTGCTATATCGGTCCCTCCACAGCCCCCTTCTCATAAATCAGCTCTTCCTTCCCCAAGTTCCTTTGGTATAAGTAGTAGATCATGTGATCTGGCCCTCCCCAGGTCCCCTAGGTGAAGCTGATGGGACTAAGTGTAGGTACCTACTCCCAGGAGAACCAATGCCTAGGCTAGGCTGATCAGTGTTTTTTTTTTTTTTTTTTTTTTTTTTTTTTTTCTGTCTTGAGAAGATGATCTGAAAGACTCAGGTTAGTCAGGCTACAGATGGTAGGCCTGGCAACAGTGGACCAAGGTATACATGGGGCCACAATAGCAGAAACTCAGTAGAAAGGTATGTGTTCTTCAGTCCAGCCCAGTCCCCATTTGCCTTCATGTATGTGGCTTGTCTCCCTGGTCATCACAGTTCAGTTTGCTCCTTATCTTAAAACTTCATCTCATTTATGATTTTGCTCAAAATTCATATCATCCCTGCAATTTCTCTTTTCCTCAGATTGGAGCTGAGAAATTCTTACAGGTATGGCCTACTTGTTGGTTTCTTTCCCATCTATAAGGAAGCTTATCTGTTTGCCTGTTAGTGCATGACGGAGGCACAGCTGGATGGGTTTTCACCACATCTGGGTATGTTTAGATAGTCTGACTTAAGATGTAAGCTGTGTTGGACATGGACTCTATGGCATCCAACAGCAACAATGTGAGATCCATTAAATTTACCTTTTGGGAATGAGCAAGGACAGCTCAAAGAGGGACATTAGACATTTTATAAAACAACTGCAGATATTGTACTTGATTTGCAATCAAGTTGCTTTGGGGCAACTGGGTCCAGCTGCCTGAAATGATGTGATTTGATGTAGAGGTAAGGCGATTTGGGGAACTAAAAGAGACTTGAACATTAAAGAATTTCTCTCACTAGAGTCTATCATGAGCCATCTCTGTGAGTCCTCACCCAAGGATGGTTTAGTTTTGTGCTGGAAACATCTGAATCACTTTAGGATTAAAGCCAGATTGAAGGAGAAAATTAAAGAGAGAGAGAAGGGGTGGAGTTCTGTACTTGGTTCCTAAGAAGCTCGTATCTTCCACAGTCAGAGGAAGGTGAGACTGATTTGATGATGCTCTCAGCCCCCGGGCTTAGGTGAGCCATAAGAAAAATCTCTGAAGAGACCCTCAGAGAGACCGCACCATGTAGGACTGACATGCAGACTAGAGGCTGGAACCTTGCTGTCACCTAGGGGTGAACTGCTTGGCTAGATGTCCTAGCTGCAGTGCAATGTCAAGAGTCTGGGACCATGTTTGGGTTCAGCTTTTTTTTTTTTTTTTCCAGTATGTTTTACCGAAATTGTATAAAGCAAATGCTTAGGCATTGCAGCTGCTGTCAGTGATAACAAATATATTGTATACTTTTTTCTGAATTCCTGGAAACTCCATTACCACTTGGCTGCATAGAAAATGACCCCTCCCTTGTTTTAGATTAAGTGGGTTTTAAAAAATGATGAGTGTGCTGGGTGTGGTAGTATATGCCTGTATAGTGCAGTGAGACCCTGTCTCAAAATAAAAAATAAAAAGTAGGTAGATAGAGCGATTGCAAAATATGTGTGAGGCCCTGGGGTCAGCCCACCAGTACAAAAAAAAAAATTAGTAATACATTTTCAAGAGATTAGAATTTGGAGAAAACTTAATAGCAAATTTGGTAGCAATTTCAGTGACATTTTTCAACTTTTCTCTTGGTATGAGATGCCATTTGGCTCTGCACTGAGTTAGAATTACAATTCTTTTATGTGTTTGTGGTGTTGTGGTGCTAGGGATCAAACTCAGGGCCTCATGGATGCTAAGCAGAAGCTCGACCATTGAGCTACATCCCTAGGTCAAATGTTATTTTAAACATTTTGAATGTCAAACTTTATAAATTGCAGGGAAGTGGTAGAAGCTAGAAAGGCCACTTATAAAAGTTAGTTTAGTTTGTATGTACAAGTTAAATTTTACAAAGCCTTCTTTTTTGTTAAGAATGGTGGAAATTAAAATAATATTTTAATAGGATGACAGTATGGCTTTATGTATTAATACTCCCACCAATCACATCCGCATTTTAGTGATGCTAGATTAACAAATGTTACTGCTGGTGGCTGAGTAAAGCTTCAAGCCCAAGCCTTTCCCTACTGTTCCAAATATAATTCCATGCCAAGCCCAGTAGTTTTTTCTCTTTATAATAACTCCTGTTTAAAAATTAACTAGAAACAACACACAAAACAACAATGGAAGAGCTATGGAAGAGTACAATTCTTGAGTCCTACCTTTTATTCTCTTGCCTTACTTTTGACCCTGACCACTGCCATGGAACCCATCATTTATCTTCTTTCTGCTTCTAGGATTTTCTCACTTTGCATTGTGGGACATCTGCAGGAACCCACTAGGCCACTCTCATGCATACATAAATATGGAAGTGAGAACTAACATCTATAGACAAGCCTTGACCAATGAAAGGTGGGAGCTGGTCAATAAATGCTCTTTTCCTGGGTTCCTTTTTTTGTATACAGCTGCAATCTTCCTTATGTTGATTTCTCCTTCTTCCTCTTTCATTCTTTCTAACTTCTAACCATTCCTTGATTCATTTCTGTAAATAACTGACCCACTTGCAAGCTTTTATCTCAGGCTCTGTTTTCTGGAGAGAAAGCTAAGCTAAAATAGACGGTTTCTGCAAACATTAGCTTCAAGGCCACTCTCTTAGTGTAGTGGGAATTTGTTGTTCATATTTTCTTCTTACAGTGACCATAGCCTGATTTCCTCTTTTCTAACTCAGTGTATGTGGTGGTGATGTTCACCTGACTCCTGACTCCATCCCCCCACTTGCCATGACCAAGGTGGACATGTAACTCAACCAGATGTTCTGAGGCTTATACCCGGAAGAGGACTCTTACTCTTGTCTGGAGCCAGTCCCCCAACAGGCTGAGTGTCTCTAGTGCCAGTTATCATGTAGCAATGTAGTATTTGAGTTTGAGGAAGGAAGAACTACTTAAAGAAAGAAAGAAAAAAAACTGGGCACCATGGCATATACCTGTAATCCCAGAAATTTAGGAGGCAGAGACAAGAGGATTGTAAATTTGAGGCCAGAGGCATCTTGCATAACTTAGCAAGACCCTGTCTCAAAATAGAAAATAAAAAATGTATGGGGGTACAGCTCAGTGGTGGAGCACTTACTTAACATGTATGAGGCCCTGGGTCCAAACTTCAGCACTGAAAAGAACAAAAACAAAAACAAAAGAACAACCTGAGTTCTATTTGTATTATTTGTGTCCAAAATATCCATCTGTGCACTAAGCCAAGTCTGCCCCTGAGCCTTTATATATGAGTGCACAATTGTGTGTTAGATGCCGTCAAGTTGTGTCTGACTCATAGTGGCCCTCATAGGGTTTTCAGTGTATGATTGTATTGGGATTGTTTCAGGAGTGGGATGCCACGTCTATCTCCCACTTTTGCTGTGCTGAGGATCGAACATTAGGGCCTCAGAGCCCACAAAGCAACACTCTGCCATCTGGGGTAAACCCCAGCCCATATAGCAATCCACCCCTGAAGCAACCCCAAAACAATTAACCATTGAAAACCCTATGAATGTCACCATGAGTCGAACCAACTCGATGACACCTAACGACAGCAACAAGAAGTCCATAAATATTTTTAAGTCAATCTTCTCACTTGCAAGAAAGTGTTTTAACCAATCTCTAAATCATCAGGATGTCAAAGTTTCACCCTTCCCCTGGACTAGCAGACATCCGGACATAGCTCATTCCCACCACACAAGTATCCTTCCCATAAGATTAAGGAAAACTACCACAGAGAGATAGACTGTTTTTTCCCCTGTCCCCATCCATCCAATCAGACTGAAATGTTCTGGGTGAAATAATTTTTGTGGCACAGTTTCAATCTTCCCTTCTAGAAGAACAGCAGATTCTTAATATCTTTGCTAATGAGATCATGGAAGCTGTGGCTAATGTGGAATCATTTCTGCCTTAATGAAAGGGGTGTGTAGCTGTGCAGTGATGGCTTTGATGACTCACTTCTGGGGACCCAGCATCATCTTCCACTTTCTAGAATTGCTGTTTTGAAGGAATTCTCTATACTAGGCCATGTACTGAATCTACACCAAGATGATACATTTATAAGCATTACTGGTAGTGGCTTGAATAGTCTAGGTTCTATATTATATCACACTTTGAACCTTAGATTTCTTTTTTATTTGTGTTTATTTTGTTATCTAAACTTAGGACCTTCTTCTAGAATCTAAATCAGTGTCATGTGCAAACCTATGCCTTTTGAGAAAAGAGAACTCAGATTTAGAGGGTTTTTACAATCCTTGACGGATTGTAGTTTACTGTCCCCCAACTCTGCTCCTGCTTCTGTATGCCAATACAATTAAGTTAAGAGTTAAGGTCTCCCAGGAAAAAATAAGTGTTTCATCCAGTCTTGAGATGGGCCAAGCTTTGAACATCTCAGAGGGAGCTACATAAATCCCTAGAGCTTGTTTGGTTTTCCAACTGTCTCAGGTGCCCATCAAAGTATTTCTGCCTCCTTAAAAGATCAATAAATCTGTAAGCTCATCTCAATCTATTATCTCTTTTTCAAAGCCTGTTCTCCATAGGCTGAAGAATTGTTTGGCTTCCTTAGTCTCTAACATGAAGAAAGCTGGAGAAGAGGTGCTCAGAGTCACTCTGGGATACACGGAAGGGCTTGGGGCTGAATTGCAGACAGATATCCTGTACTGAAAGGAGATGGAAGAATAAAGAAGGGTTCTGTTTATAATAGCAGGGTCCCTGAAGAAAGCCCTTTTCCCTGGAGACCAAATTGACCAATGTTTATCCAATCATATTCTCACTGCTAGTTCTATGTTTAGAGGACAATGCTTTGAGAAATATTTCTTTATCTCTGACATTAGGGTTTCTATTATATTTACTCAAGGGCCCTGTGGGTCAGTCTTCAGAACTAAGTATACTTGACTGTGTCTTTGAGTTATTGCTAATTTTTACTTGTAGGTAAAGAAGTATGATGTAGTTAGTTATGCAGTACTTAGAGTAAATCTGTAGAAGTAAGTACCCTGCTTTTGTTTGTTTATGTGATTTAGGTAACCTACTTTGTGGCCAAGGGGTTGGGGTCTTGCTAAGAAAGAAGACAATGACCATCAAGGTTGGAGGGGTGTGGGGTGAGGTACTTCTGGCTCAGCGCTTTGATTGGGTTCTCAGGCACATTGATGAGCCCCCTCACACACACAGAATCCTGCTTTATTTATGACTCTCCTTAAGGCTTCCAGGTAGGACCTATGAAGATTTCTTATACCTACTACTTTATATAAACAACTAGAATTTCAGAATTATTACAAAAGCACTCCTTATCGGAACCATCAACCATCCCTCAGGCATTTAAGAGTCATAAATCAAAAGTCTGGGTAGTGATGTTAGGGATTTTCTAGACTGTTTATTGTCCCACTGTAAGGTTCATCACCATGTCTTCCATGAGCTTCTCTTGGTATTTTATGAAGACTTCAAAGCTGATTATGAAATATAGGTGAGAACTTGTCGTGTTTAAGGCACACAGTCTTTAGCACTGTAAGACAAAATAAAAAGGGATAAAAAAGGGCTCCTGCTTTCAACATATTTTGACTGGGAAGCCAGGGCACAAAACAGGCAAAATTAAATAATGAAATAAGTATCTTGTAGGAATTCAAGATCACAGTTCCAGAGATGTTCTACAGCAGCTTGTGATTACTATTGGGTTTATGCAATATAATTAACCTTTCCCAGGAAAATAAATGTATCCATTGGTGTTTTACATAGCCTTAATATTCATTATCATCCAAAAAACAAAACAAAACAAAACAAAACAAAACAAACAAAAAATCGACGTAGATTTGATATCTGGTGGTGAATACATGTGATTTATTTCATGGCTAAAATAAGAAACAAAGATGCCTTAGCCATTTTATTTACTCAATCTAATAGTTGACAGAACTAGATTTGTTACTTTTTTGTTTCATTTTGTTTTGTTCCTTTTTGAGACAGGGTTTCAGTATGTACCCCAGGCTAGCCTCCTGCTCTGTCTCCCAAATGGTGAGATTATAGGAATGCCCACCATGCCTACCTAGCCAAGATTAGATATTTTGATGACTTTGGAGAAGTTTTGAGTCACTGAGTCACTGAGCCACTTAGAATACACTGCTATAAATTTTAAAAAGTCAAAGAAGCAACACATGGTAACAAACAAATAAATAAAAATTCTGGAGTTAGATAGGATTAGGTTTACATCTAAGGCCTGTCTTGACCAACTATGTGATCTTGGTCAATTTATTTAATCTCTCTAATGTTCTATCTATTCACTGGGAAAACAGACAATAATGTTTCCCTTGCAAGGATTTCAAGAGGAAAAATGATTTAAGTCACATGCACTTAGAAGAATATGCCAAACCAATAAGGACCCCATAAATGGTAGCTTTAAGAATGATATAACATGTACATCCGAAGAAGTTCTTATTAGATAATTTTGAATCTTCATATGGAATGATCAGGCATTGAGACATAAGCAGAGAAGGTTACTCTGGACACTGTCCTGACTAGAGAGGTTGTCCAGTTTTGAGTGCCAACTTGTATAGCAACAAGAATTTAAGATGCTATGGGTCTCAGTAAAGTTTTTAAAAATCTAGAATTTGTTTTTATTAATTGGAAACTCATAGTTGGTAAAAAGATCTTCTATACTTATTTTTTTTTAACAAATGAGATTGGTGATATCTTCCAAGATGGAAACCATAATTGATGTTTATTGTTGCTTTATTTAAATAAAGACTATGATTTGGTCACACAAACAAAAAGCAAGCAAGCAAACAAACAAAAAAACCCTCATCTGTGTCAGCACAGGTAGGTAACCCAAAAGCATTCATAAAAAGCACCTCTTGGTTGTCAGGTCAGAGGCATTTATATGGTACAACATAGATCATCTTGTACAGGAAGTTGTTAGGATATAGCTAGGAACTAAATGGTATCTTCCCAAAATTCATATGCTAAAGTTCTAGTCTCCAGTACCTCAGTATGTGACTGTCTTTGAGATAGGGTCTTGAAAGAGGTTATTAAGTTAAAATGAAATCATATGTGAGCCCTAATCCAATGTGACTGGAAAGAAGAGGAAATTATGACAGACAAGTACTGCAGTGAAGATAGTGGGGGACCAGATTCATCTGAAAGCCCAGGAGAAAGGCCCTAGGAGAAACCAATCTCTCTGATACCTTGATCTTAGAGTTTTAGCCTCTAGAAGGTAGAAGGTAAATATCTGTTGTTTAAGACACCAAGTCTGCAGTGCTTTGTTAATGGCAGTCCTAGGAAATTATCACAAATACCAAGGAAGTGTCAAAAAATTGGAAGTTTATAACTTGTGGCCTGGTTCATTCCATTTAGATTGAGCCATTATTTTTCTTAAAGGAAAATTAATAAAGTGGAACTTGGGTGTTGATCCCTGAGCCAGTTACTTTTGTTCGTTGCTGCACCACACCCAGAATATGATATTAAATACAGAAATGAGAAATGAGTAGAAACTGGGTTCTAACTGAAGTCATTTTAAATGTGTGAATAATCAGCCTGACTCGTGGAATAAGGAAATTTACCATTAAAATAACCTTTGAAGGCCTTAGCATGTAAAATCCAGATTATAAGTAGCAGTATAGACATGTGATCAAGTTTTGAGGTGAGTAGCGAGGAAGATCTGAATTTGAGTCTAAACTCTAAACTCAAGAATGGTGTGGTTTGGGTCAAGTGGCCCTATCTCTTTGAGCCTATTTTCTCATTTTAAAATGGGAATGCTTCCTGTGGTTGTTACAAGGTTTAAATGAGTTAATGATGGGTTATTGTATAAGTGCATAATCAATATTAGCAGTGATTATTATTGTTAGTGTTAAAACATTTAATTGTTGAAATAGTAACTTGCTGCAGGAAAACTCTATGGAGGAACACATACCTTGCAATAGTTTACACAATGGGCACCAATGCCCTAGGTGTGATATGATGTT
The DNA here is from genome assembly GCA_007922755.1 of Pedetes capensis. NCBI lineage: Eukaryota > Metazoa > Chordata > Mammalia > Rodentia > Pedetidae > Pedetes > Pedetes capensis. Next base: position 118,931 of record VMDO01001298.1, read on the forward strand.
CTCTTTTAGTTATTGCAGTGGCTCATGTGGAAAACCCTGGAGGTTCTATAGTCTCAAGTGTAATAGTGAGGAATTTATATGGCACAACATAGATCATCTTGTACAGGAAATTGTTAGGATATAGCTAGGAACTAAATGGTATCTTCCCAAAATTCATATGCTAAAGTTCTAGTCTCCAGTATCTCAGTATGTGACTCTTTGGAGATAGGGTCTTTAAAGAGGTTATTAAGTTCCCTTACAATGACATACTCTCTTTGCTTAAAAAATTAACTAAAGGAGTAAGGATACTTCTTTGGGCCAGAGTGGGCTATGGTTAATTGCAGTGTTCTTTATTTATACTTTGGAACCATGGGTGGGTTTCTAGGTACTTGTATATATGTATGTTACAGGAAATAGGAGATGGTTAGTGACTTATTTTTAGATCTCATATACCCTTTAGCTTTGCCTCTGTCTGTTATTGTAATTCCAGAGCTTCCTTGGTTACCATTGCCTTACTAGCTCCCTTTACATTTTGTGGTAAGCCAGTTGAGCATTGAGACTGAACAGAATAAAGCACACAAAACTAATGGCTGAGAAATAGATTTCCTTCACAAGCTTTAAAGGGGCTGTGACTCAGACCTGGGATAACACATTACCCAGGACCTCTTAAAATAGCAATGTTCTTTCTCCCTGGAGCTATGAGGAGTAAGGCTGTGGGCCTGAGAGTTCCTGAAATGAGTGCCTCTTGAACCTCCTCAGGGCATAGCGTGGGCCCTTGTACTTTTCTGGAGGAGGGTGGGGTTCCTCAGTCACCATGGACACACTTCCTGCCACCTGCCATAGTTGAGCTCCCAGAAAGGAGAGTAAGACAGACCCTGAGGGAGGAGAAGAGCAGAAAGCGGAGTTCCTAAGCAACAAAGCCTCACGAAGAAGCCCATGGCAGTGCCACATAACCCCAGGAGAATTTTCTGTAGTTGAGGGGGAAAATGTTCTCTTTGTAGCTCTAGGATGGTACACTAATGCACTTCCCTAGCCCATCAAGTTCTTGGTGAGGTGGATCCTGCCTGGCTTGCTAAAATACTTTACCTAGAAAATTGATGGTAGTTCTAACAGAGCCTACAATCATACATAATTTTTTTCTTGCTCTCTCCTTATAGAGTGGAGGGCTTCATAAGAGGTCTTTTGGTGGAAATGTTTATGGTGACTTTGGGGTGAGTTCCATCCCAGGGTGATAAGAAGACACATTCTTCCTGGGAATGCTGACCAGTGGCCTAGTCAAATCTGAAAGAAAATAATCTGAAACATGTACAGTTCAAGAAGAGAAACCTGGAAAGCAGTAATGCCGAAGGGGAGCTGGGGAGATAGTGGACAAGTAATGAGGAGCCAGATTGCAATGAGAGACGGTGGCACGAAAGGCCAGACCTATTTTGGGACATGTATGCTGAGTCACAGAGTAATGGAGACCGGAGGTGACAGCTGGGTTCTTGGTTCCTCTGTGAGCAAGCATCTGCAATATCATTTTGATTTTGTAAGGCGTGGTGTAGGAGCGTAGAACTTTAGGGAATTTGGAAAAGGTCAAGGACCAGGAGGAATTGGAGGTGAGGACTCAGGGAAAAGGATCAGAGGAAGGATTAAAGGAGCTAAATATGGATAGCTAATAGGAGGATGGTAATAGTGTACTAGTTCCTGACACCCTAGAAGGCAAGCATTATTTATAATAGGAGGTGGTATAATCAGAAGATCAGAGTTGGGAGTTGAAGGATGGATAGTGTAAGAAAATGCTCCGGCCAACTGTGTTGGCTTACACAACAGGACTACCACCTCCTAAGGATTCTCTGTCTGTCTGTCTGTCTGTCTGTCTGTCTGTCTGTCTGTCTCACACTCTCTCTCTCTCCCCTACCACACACACTCCCCCATGTATACTCCATTACTTGAGATATTTGAAAGGAGATTTTCAGTACTTTGGTACTGTAAGCTTCTCTGGACCAGCCACCATTACAGTGTAAGATGACCTCATCTAAACAGCCCCAAGAATAGGGCCAGTGTGAATATTTTTTAATTTCCTTGCTTGATCAAAGTGAATGACGTCTGTAGTCATCTAATGTCTAATTTTGGCAACCAGTATCTATATGCAGCTTAAAGCCTGGCTTCTAGAAACCAAGGACTTAGCAAATTAACCTGAAAATGCTTCTCTTAAATCTTTTCTTTGAAAAGATTTTGATTTGATGTGATGAGTAAAGGAATTCTACCCATCTGAGCAGTAGAGTCTCAGCCCTCTCCTGGAGCAAGCACAGCCTTCCCATGGGGGAGGCCTGCAGGCCCAGAGAGTTCAGTTGAAAGTAAGGACTATTTTCTAGCAAAGAACTCATCAATGACTTTGATAAGTGACTCCAGAAGAGGCTGTGGTACATACGACTCTTGTTATAGGTTACAGGTTGTTGTTGTTGTTAGGTGCCGTCGAGTCAAGTCTGACTCATAGTGACCCTATGTACAGTAGATCAAAACACTTGCCGATTCTGTGCCAGGCAAACGATCTTATTTATGTTTAAGCCCATTGTTGCAGACACTGTGTCAATCCATCTGGTGGAGAGTTTTCCTCTTTTGCGTTGACCTGCCACTCTTCCAAACATGATGTCCTTCTCCAGGGATTGTTCTCTCCTGACTACATGTCCGAAATATGTAAGACGCAGTTTGGCCATTCTTGCTTCCAAGGAGCACTCTGGTTGTACTTCTTCTAGGACAGATCTGTTGGTTCTTTTGGCAGTCCATGGTATATTCAATAGATGTCTCCAGCACCACAATTCAAAAGCATCAATTCTTTTTCTGCCTCTCTTGTTCAATGTCCAGCTTTCACAACCATATGATGCGACTGAAAATACCATGGCATGAGTCAGACGCACCTTCGTCTTCAATGTGACATCTTTGCTTTTCAATACTCTAAAGAGATCTTTTGCCACAGCTTTTCCTAGAGCAATGCGTCTTTTGATTACAGGAGACCTGGTTAAATGATTGGAAATCCACAGAAGAAGATACATGTCCATTCAAGCATGGATTTTGATTCAGACTGAAACAAGCCTTCCTTTCCTTAATTCCAATTTCAAAGAAAAAAAGAAAAAATAACTCACTGGAAGATTTGGAGGACAGCTGGGAAAAGCCTTTGGACTTGGATCCATATACAAGCCTTCTTAGACTTTGGGGGCCTATGAGGGGCCAGACATTTTTGCTGTCTATTTTTATTTATAAATAAGTCCTACCTCCCAGGTGCTGGAAAGCTAATCCAGGCTGACAGATTTCCTTGCTTGGCTGCCTTGGCTCTCAATGGCTAGTGTCACTGCTATTAATAGTAAACCTGATATTCTTAAAGAGCTTTCCTGTCCCTCCACCAGTCCCAGGGAAAACCTTGGTAGGAAAGATCAAGTTGAGGTTAGGCTGGAGGAACACAGAAACAATTAAGAAGTAGGGTCAGAGAGGCACCAAGAGAAGAAAAGTCAGGAATTTCTTGAGAGAAATTAACCTGAGGCTAACTTTGAAACTTTCTTTGATATGTTCTTCTAGTGATGGGTTTTGAGGTCTACATAATACAGGAATGAGAGAACTCAGCAAGGCCCATAGGTAGATGGAGAGTGATTCTGACTTAGAGATGAGCTGGACTTTCTGAGATGGGGACTCAAAAGATGATCTGGTCAGGTAAACTTCTCTGGCTTCCCTCTACTTATTGTTAGGTGCTCTCAAGTCTCTATCCAACTCATAGCAACCCTATGTACAACAGGTGAAACAGTATTGTCAGTCCTCTTTTATTCATAGGGCTTTCAAGGGCAGATGATTTTTTGGGAGTGAGTTGCTGGGTCCTTCTTCCAAGCCTACAGTATCTGGTATTCCCAGGCTGTCTCCCATCCAAGTACTAACCAGGCTCGACCCTGCTTAGCTTCCAAGATCTGACGGGATTGGATGCCACAGGGCTACGGCTGCAGGCATCCCCTCTACTTAAGCCAATATAAAAATAGTCCCTTTAAAACAGAATAATATGTATCTCTTCCTTTGGTTTTCAAAGTGTGTTGCATACTTTGGGGGAAATCACAGTCAGTCATGGTGTTTTGTCTCTTGCTTATTTGTTCTACTGTGGCAAGTGGCAAGCAAAGACTGCAGTGTCCCTAAGTACTTCAGAAATAGAACTTTTATTATTGGAAGTCTGGGGAAAGAGAATTTATGCTTAACTCCTAGTTAAATATAAAATTCCTTTTGTTTTACCAGTGGTATTGAGTCTCTTTCTAAAATGTCTATGTTTGCTTTCATGTCCACGCACAGTCTCTGGGCATGATCTAGTCTCACTCTAATGACTCAGCATCCTATAGCCCCTCAATTCTACACATGTATTATGTGTGAGTGGTTGAGGGTTTACAAGATTGAAATGGGTTTAAGCCTTGGGTGAGAAGTCTTCTTTATCTAATTGTTTGAATCTTGGGACAGAGCTGAGTTCTTGGTTCAGTTCTAAATATCTGCAGCATCCTGTTCCAAATGCTGCTACTCTTCTGGCAGGTCCAGAATGAACCCTTTGCTTCCATGTTACTTCCTCTTAGGAGAGTTAGGAAGCCCTGATAAGGAAGACTGGTTGGCAGAAGAGCTGTGTGTACAAACAAGACATAATCCTCAAAGAACTGTTCTCCTTGGGGCACTGCCGGGTGCTTCCTCGCTTCCAGGCCTGAGGCCACATGCTATTGGGTTTCTTCCCTAACATGCAAGAAACCTGGATGGGCCCACGAATCACACAGGAACTCCCAGTTCCTCCTCAGCTCAGGCAGCTGCTGAGGTGCAAATGTATTCATGTATGTGGGTTAGGGGAGTCACGCTGCAGTCTGTTTTGGTGTTCTCTTGGAGTTCAAGGAAAAATACCCGGCTGGAAGACATAAATAGCCCATCCAAAGACAGTTTGTAAAAATCTCCTTGCTCTCACCCTTTCCAGCCTCGTTGCCAGAGCGATGGCAATGAGCATCACATGGGAAGAGCAACAACATGGTAGTAGGTCAGGATTCCTATTTGCCTTGGCTGCTTTTGCTTGTTATGACAACCAGGTGAGAATTCACTACGTTGAAACTTCTGCACAACCTCTCTCAGCTCCAGGATGTACTACGTGTATGAAATAAATGACCAAATAAATTAGAGCTGGGTCAAGGACAAGAGGATTTAGCCAAGTAAGCCCTGTGGTTCTTGGCTTGTCATGAATGATGTATAGAATGAGGTAATGCAACCGAAATTAAGAGAGAGCTGCAGAGTCACTTTTCACACAGCTGGAACTGAAGCTTTTTGATGACTATATGATTTTTAAAAATGTCCCAGAGCATCAGAAGGCCTGAGTTCTGGAATCATATTACTTTGGAAACTTATGTCATAGGCCTATCTGGCCTCGAGGAAGGAGCGCCTTCTCCAAGGGGAGAGTGCTTCAGATATTCTGACATTGGGAGGTTTGGCAAAGGCTCTCTTTCAATAGTTCATCTCTTCTCATTTATGATCTTTGCCTTGCAGCCTGGAGCGTCCGCATGATTGTTACTGGTAACGGGGGATTCGGTGTGGCTAGAGAGGCTAAGAAGTGAAAAACTGAAATGGGTAGGACGTCAGAGAGAATTGATTGGCTGAAGCAGAGTTTACAAAAGAGCAGTCCCCACTGTCCACTTAGAAATCAGACTTTTACCTGCCTTAAGCTTTCCTTTGCTTGCGGCTGTATTTCTGGTGTTACCAGGGGTCCTCCTTTTTGGCCCATGGACTTCCCCTCTGAGGATTAGGATCTTGTTATGGCTGTGTAGCTGTGGGGCTTGTCTGCAAATTGAAGGTTTGTCGGCCACAAGAAGTGTTTTTGAAGACTGATGTAATATCAGTGACCTAAAAATATTGGTTTTCTCATTTCCTCCATCACTCTCCAGTCCATCTTTTCCTTCCCTGTTGATTTGCCTCATTGATCTGCTAGTAGCTGCCTACCTTGAAGCTGAGAAAAATCCTGCTCCTAAAGTGGATCATGGTTCTGCTTTTCCTGGAAACTCCACTTTGCCTTTCCCTTTGGGAGAGAGCATTCTGAGGACGAGTAGAGGGTGCTTCCCCTACTATTTAGGGAATCATTTTGAGTGCACATAAGGGTTGGAAAAGAGGTAAGAAGGAACACAGTTAATCTACCGTGAGTGAAAATGGAACAAGATTCCTATAATCCACATGTTTTCAATGATCTTCTGAGTATTATCAAGATACTGCTTGAAAGGGAAGGAAAAAGATCCACCATAGAACCATGTCTATCCCTTGGGTACCTGGCAGAAGTAAACCTAAGACTGATGTAGTGAGATGAACCCTTAACCTGAGTCTCAGGATTCCCACAGATAAATGCCTCCTGAACAAGATCTCATGATGTACAGTCACAAAATACACAAAAAGAAAATTTGCTATGAATGTGTATTGTTGTTAGGTGCTATCAAGTTGGGTCTGATTCATAGTGACCCTATGAACAACAGAACCAAAGACTCCCCAACACTGTGCCAGGCATATGATCTTTTTTATGTTTAAGCCCATTGTTGCAGCCATTGTGTCAATTCATCTAATTGAGGGTGTTCCTTTTTTTCATTGACCTGCCACTTTCCAAAACAGGATGTCCTTCTCTAGGGATTGGTTCCTCTTGACAGCATGTCCAAAATACATAAGATGCAGTCTAGCTATCCTTGCTGGCAAGGAGCACCCTAATTGTACTTCTAGGATGGACCCGTTGGTTCTTTTGGCAGTCCATAGTATACTCAATATTCATCTCCAGCACCATAATTCAAAAGCATCAAATTTTCCTCTATCTCCCTTATTCAATGTCCAGCTTCCATAAAGTTTTGATGTGACTTTGAAAATACCATGGTATGAGTCAGGCACACCTTTGTCTTCAGTGTGACATTTTTACTTTTCAATACTTTAAAGAGGTCTTTTGCCACAGCTTTTCCCAATACAATGCATCTTTTGATTTCTTAACTGCTGCTTCCATGGGTGTTGATTATAGAACCAACTAAAACAAAATCTTTGACTTTTTCTGAAATTATCATGAATGTGTATTAGCACACATAAAAAAGCACATCAGAATTAGATAGTTCTCAATAATTTAAGATAGTAGAGCTATTTGGTAGAAACTATTTCAATAATGTTTTAAATGATTAAAGACATAAAATAGAGAATTTATAATATAAGAAAAGAAAAAGCTATTAGTAGGAATAATAGAAGGCACACCTGAAGAAAACTAACTAGAATATGTCAGACCTTCTAGAATGGAATGCAATTGAATTCAGAATTAGTATAAAGTATATTTACAAAATTATCTAGGAAACAGCATTGAGAAACAGAGTAATGAGATGTATGTAAGATAGGTGAAAAATGCATTAGAATAAAAACAGAGGCTTATGTAAATTAATCATAGTTCCTGAAGGAACAAATAAAGGGAGTAGGAGGAGGTCAATACTTGATGACATAATGATTAAGAATTTTCCAGAATTAAGGGTAGACCTAACTCCTTATATTTGAGAAGCACAAATCCTAAGCAAATTAAACAAAAAGAAATACCCTAGGTTTCCTGAAATGAAATTTCAGAACTCAAAAAGACAAAGAGGAAATCTTAGAAGCAATATAAAAGAAGCAGTATATTACTTATAAGGATTGACAACAGAGTTTTCAATAGAAAAGAGAAGAATATTTTCAAAGATAAAATTTTGTTTATTACACTCCCATTCTTTGATGCTAATTTGACTAAACAGAGAATTTTTCATTGGCTTATTAAGTCCAGAAATTAGGAGTGAGAAGAAAGAAGGAATCATAAACAAATAAATTAGCAAGCATGGGATAAACCTAAATCAGAATTGATTCTATAAAATAACAGTGTCAGCAATGGCATGATTTAGAGGTAAAAGGACAAGGGAAACCTTGAAAGTTGTATGAAAGTAATATGCAAAACGGGAAGGCATTGATTGGATTAAACTGTTCTAAGTTCTTATATTGTTTTGTCAGATTGACATATTAACTAATGACATATTGACTAATGTTAGACTTTGATAAAGTAAATATGCATATGTTGTTATTGTTGTTAGGTGCTGTCAGGTTGGTATCTGACTCATAGAGACCCTATGTACAATAGGCTAAACACTATTGTCAGTGCTTCTCTGCTCTTCATAGGGTTTTCAATGGCTGATTGTTTTTTGGCAATGGGTTGCTGGGCCCTTCTCCCAAGCCTACAGCACCTGGTGTTCCCAGGGGGTCTCCCATCTAAGCACTAACCAGGCCCAACCCTGCTTAGCTTCTGAGATCTGATGGGATCAGACATCACAGTGTGTGGCTGCATGCAGTATGCATATACACCAGTGTAATTGTGATAGAAAACCAGATAAACTTGATACTAGAAACAGAAAATGTCTCTATGAAAAAGAAAACTTGCAAACCAATAAGCACTAATAAACATAGGACTAAAAATCATAAATAAAATATTTACAAGTCAGAATCCATTTCTATCTTTGGGTTATATATACGTGTGTGTGTGTGTGTGTGTGTGTGTGTGTTTGTGTATGTTGTATGTGTAAAGTAAGTAGGACTTAATATACAACATAAAGATGATTTACCAGTAGAACTTATTTTGATGTAATTTAGCATATTATCTAAAGAAGAGTATCGTATAATCAGTTCCATTAAAACACACCAAAAAAAAAAAAAAAAAAACCCTTGAAAGTTAAACATATTTTCACAATAAAAATCTTAGCAAAATGGGAAAGAAGAGAATAATTGATAAAGGATATCCACCAAAACTTAAGAGCAAGCATTCTCTATGTTGTTATCATCAAGGAAGAAGAAGGCAGGAATGTCTATCATCAGTATCTATTCATCAGTGCGCTAGACAATGATACCTCTAGTGTTGGGATGCCAGATAGGGCCACTATCGTAGGGGCCTAGCTAGACCTACTGGAGGACTAACATCTATCTTCCAGGCCAAGATGACTCCCAGTGACCCTTGTCCCACATCTGGGTCTCTCTGGTTCTTGAGTGAGCCAAGATGGCACCTGTCTGCATGGACCCCCTATTTTCTAATTGGCTGAAGCCAAACCCAACTTGTCCTCTGATTAATGATTAAAGATCTCCCTCTAATTGGCTCAAAAGTTACATCCGGTTTCACCCAAAATTTACATGTCTGTTCTGATTGGTCCGACCCAGCCTCACGAGCTATAAGGTAATTGGTTAGTCTCCAAACACCATCAGTTATGGTGGTTAATTCTGTTAAACTGATGCCCCAAGAGTGTATATAAGGAGGGCCTGCTAGCCCTAAAACATAGCCCTCATCACCCTCACCTTAAACCCCATTTGATCACAGAGAGAGAGAGAGAGAGAGAGAGAGAGATCAAAAGCATGAGAGAGACTGCAGACTGGCAAGGAGAAGAGAGCTACCATCTAAACATCTAGCCAAGATCTTCAATCAACAGAGGATAGCCTCCATGTCCAGCACTGGAGGTCAAAGACCAGCAGAGACCTTTAATCAACAGAGGAATAGAAGAGATTTCATGCCCAGCACTGGAAACACAGCTGCAGTTCCAGTTCCTGCTTACTCCTGCTTGTTTGTTTCCTGTACAATAAAGTTAGCTGTTCTTTTATAACTGGCTTTCTGAAACCTCTCTGCCCTTACCACTGGAGCTCAAACCAGTCCTGCGGGAAGATCCTGAGCCACTGGTCAGTTGATGAAAACCCCAACACTCTAGTGCATTGGTGGTGTTTAAAAAAAAAGAGAGAAATATATAAGGATTAGAAAAGAAGAAAATCAGTTTTATTATATTTTTATGTTGTTGTTAGGTGCCGTCGAGACAGTATCTGACTCATAGCGACCCTACGTACAACAGGTGAAACACTATTGTCAGTGCTTCTCTGCTGTTCATAGGGTTTTCAATGGCAGATTAATTTTTGGGAGGGGGTTGCTGGTTCCCTCTCCCAAGCCTACAGTATCTGGTGTTCCCAGGCGGGCTCCCATCCAAGTACTAACCAGGCCCGACCCTACTTAGCTTCTGAAATCTGATGGGATCATATGTCATAGGGCTATGGCTGCAGGCTTATTTTTTTTTATTCAATGTATATGTTCAACAGAAACTTAAAAATTAAAGAAATAAGGTTGTTGGATAAAAGATTATTATAGGTTAGGTTCCCTTAGAAGCAGCTTCTGTACAGATTAGTAAGTGGAGTGTATTTGATAGGAACATCTGATGCTGGCAAGTCCCTTTGGAATTGTCTCACATTGGGGTTAGGATGCAAGGCCTTGATATGTCTCTGTTGAATAGTCACCAGGTATGGGATGCTTTATGAAGGGATGTGACTTTGGACTTGACAGCCCCTTTCTGCCAAGATGATTCTTTAAGAGGACTGGTGGATGAGATAAAGCTGCTGGCATTATATCCTGCCCCTGTGGGGATTCCCTAAACACTGGGGTCTAGTTTTCCTGAGAGTCATTCCTTCAGGACTCCAGTGAGAGTTGCTATTGTTTCATTGTTGAATGTCCCTGAAAGTCCCATGTGTTAAAGGCTTGGTGCTCTGGGTGGTATTTGGGGAGACACTGTGATCCTTTAGTCAGTGGGGCCCAGAGGGAGGTCCTTTAGGTCATGGAAGGGATGTCCTTGAAGGGGACTGTGAGACCCTGGCCATCCTGTCTTTTTCTCACTTCCTGGTTGATGATATAAGCAGTTTTTCTGTGACACATGCTTCCTACCACTGCAATCTGGTGCCCTCCACAGAGGCCCAAAGCAATGGGGCAGCTGGATCTTGGCTGGAATCCACAGAGTCATGAGGTGAAGAAACTTTGTCTCTTTGTAAGTTAATTGCCTCAGCTATTCAATTGAATGGTTGGAAAACAAGAAAACCAGTTTTACTATTTTTAAGACAATGTATATGTCCAAGAGAAACTGGATGTATACATTATATTAGCTGGACTGACAAGGAAGCTGACTTATGCAAGAGTCTTTGGGGGAACTTATAAGAGGAAGATTAATAGAATGGACTCTAGCTCCCATTGCTGTAGTTGAACTTAAGGCCACATGGATTCTCACTGATTCTTGCTCTACTATGTTCTCAAGATCCCCTTCACCCTTAATTAACACCTCTGCTAATTTCAGTGGCCTACCTGGGAGGTGACCCAGATCCTCATTCCTGAGTAGCATGAGACTCTGGTCACAGGCTGGGTCACTATGACTCTTTACCATCAAAATTGGCCAAAAAATAACCAAGAGGCACCCAAGTTTATCACAAGATGACACATATGTTCTCTCCTGATTATGTTGTATAACAGCAATTCTACCTTCCTCATAATCAGGGTTAATGTATCTGCCACACCAAACTTGCTATTCATTACAATAATCATATGCCCTTTGTTTCTAACAGTTAAGTGGCACTATCTATTATTTCCCCTGCAGCTGTTCCACTGTGGTGTCCAATCTCATCAGATCTTGGAAGCTAAGCAGGGTCTGGCTTGGTTAGTGCTTGGATGGGAGGCCTCCTGGGAACATCAGGTGCTATAGGCCCAGGAGAAGAACCTGGCAACCCACTCCTGAAAAACAATCAGCCACTGAAAACCCTATGAAGCACATTAAAACCCAGAGAAGCACAACAATAATGTTTCATCTGTTGTACATAGGGTTGCTATGAGTTGAACACTGACTTGATGGCACCTAACAACAATGACAAACTATTATTTCAGCATATCCTCATTGCTATCACTGAACCAAATTCTGTTATGGCCTCTAATACTGTCATCCCTGGCAAGCAGAATGGCTGGACTTAGGCTGGTCCCATCTCATCAGAACATTATTACTCTGGGTCCTATGGAATGTGGTCATGCTGTGGATTTTTCAGTCTTACACGGTGTTTTTACACTTATATGTTTACTTCTCAGGGTCTTTTAATTCTTTCTTTTACTTTCTTGATAATGCAGGCATTTCTACATTCATTTAGTGTGGGCTAAGGTAAGCAAACTTTTTCTATAAAGAGCCAGATAGTAAATATTTTAAGCTTTGTGGACCACAAACAGCCTTGTTTGAGTATCTTTTGTTTATTTTTTTATATCCTTTTAAAAATGTTAAAAAACATTCTAGCTTGTAGGATAAAAATAAGTCACAGGGCAGATTTGGCCCGCAGACTATAGTTTGTGAACCCATGGGCCATTGCTTTTTTATGCTCTGAGAACCACCCTAGCAAGGTGTTTACATAGTCTCCCAGGGTCTTTAACAGGACCCGAGTTAAATCTTGTGTCCTGCCAGAGTGCCCCTACATCAATAAACTCTCCTTCTTCAACTGTAAATTCTGCTTCCCTTTAGCCAGCACCCCCAGAATCCAGTCCAACACACATTCTCCTGGCTCTTGCTGGGAAATGTTTTCTAGGTCTTGCAGTTCTATTTTGGCACATTCTTTTTAGTTGTTTATTAGGTTCAGCATGTCACTAGCTGGGTTATTTTGTGACTTAACCTTAGTTATCATCCTATTTGCTTAGAGGGGAGGTAGAAGCAGATCCCAAGGCAGGTGGTGCATGTTATCCTGCAGAGGCAAGGCCTCTTCAATATTTGCAAGCAAGAGAGGAAGAACTAGACCCCTGCAAGAGGCTCAGGGGAATGCAGGGGACTTAAGAGTTTCAGTTGCATTAACTCAGATGTCTGCACCTCTATGACAATCTCACCCTTTCCCCAAAAGGGTTCTGACCTTATGTGGGTGATTACTGTAAGTTGAAAATGTAATCTTTTTAGGAGTTCTGCTATTCTTATGGCTAAGTCCTAGGCTTGAATTTAAGCGTCCCTTCTTTACTCTTAGACTGCAAAATGTAAGGTTGCTTTCTGTGATACCATGGAGATCCTTTGGTTTTTAATTTAGTTGTTAATTGACAATTTCTAGTAGATTTTTACATCCTTTTTAAAGTCTTAGTAAATCTTAGTTATAGCTACCCAGTTTCACTGTCTAGTTATTATTTGCCCCATATCTCAAATGCCTGATAAATCACATTCTCTTGTGCATTTCCCTTCAACAAGATGCTGTCTCCATTTATCATTGGCAGTTTTAACAATGTCACCACTACCTAGTGCCAGTAATGAGTATTTACTTCCAGTGGGGCAGAGAATAATCAAACTCCAGAATCTTAACATCTGCTTCCATGGACTGACATTCTTAGACTGGGTTCTCCAAGGAATAAACTATGAGATGGAGATTAATGTCCTGGAAGTTTATCAGAACATGTTCTTGGGATCAATATCTGTGGATAGGACTAGAGAGAACAGGACTTCATAGGAGAGAAGGAGGACTGGAATGTAATCTCAGTGAAGACAAGGAGCTGTAGGGATGGCCCTTTAAAATGGTTCAAGTCAGTGTAAGGTGACCAAGTCTTTATTTCCAGTCTGCATGTGAGGTGGTTCCCACAGAAAGGGATATGACTGTAGGTAAGGCACTTCCTGAAGAGGGCCAACACTTGGGGGCTGTCAGCCAATAGCTTATCTTATTACTGGAAAGAAAACTCTTTGATCTTAAAGGGATAGCTGGGCAGTGTATCATAGCACTCCCTAAGAACCCTGTTCACTGGTCATAAAGTTAGAAACCCCTCAAAGTTGGAAAATATCCTTTAACAATGCCTTTTAATAAAAGCAACAAAACTTCCAAGGTATCTGGTAATAAATTTAAGTGTTCTAGACATTTTAAGAAAAAATTATGAAACCTTACTGAAAGGTATGAAAGTAGACCTAGATAAATAGACATTGAATATTTATGGGTGGCAAGATAAAATATTTTAAAGATGCCAGTGCTCTGTAAATTAATATAAAAGTCAAAATTCCAATCATTTTTGACAATCTTATTCTGAAATTTATATGGAAAAACAAAGAGCCAAGAATAGCCAAGATAATTTTAAAAGTAGAACAAGGTAGGAGGCCTTGTTCTCCTGGACATAAGGATTTTTTCACTACTAAAATAATCAGAACAGAAGGGTAGGATCATAGGAATAGATAGGCTATTGAGATAAATACAGCCCCAAGGTTTTGGGCCTTGTTTGAATAAACACTTCGTATATTGTGACAGTAGTATTAGAAATTAGTGGGAAAATGATAGATTTTTAAATTGCTTAGACAATTGATTATTTCCACGGAAAAAGATAAAATTATATCTCTGCCTCATCCTATGTATAAAATTTTGATTTCAAGTACACTGAATATGTATAAGCTATAAAACTTCAACACTTTTACAAAAATAAGAAGAGAAATATCTTTATGACTTTGAGGTAGGGAAAGCTTTTGTAAGGCCTGATGACCACATATAAAGGAAAATACTGACACTTTTGATTCCTTCAAAATTGTCAAAATTGTCAAAAATTTGGTATGACAATGACAATTTAAATAAATAAAATAAAAAGACAAGTCAAAGTATGAAAGATGTTTGCAATGCGTGTAATTAACAGAGGAATAAAATCTGGGATATTTGAAGAATTTCAAGAAAACAATAAGAAAAAGACAAGTACTTTCGTTTGAATACAATTTGTTTCCTTTTAAGTTCATGTTGAGGTTTAATCCTCTTTGTGAGGTTAGAAGAGGGTGGAAACTTAATCCATCCATGGTGTTTAAAGGTGAGGCCTTTGGAATGTGACTAGGTTTAATGAGAACGTTAGGGTAGAGCCCAGTGATTGATCTCTATAAAAGGGAGAGAGACCAGAGGATACCAACATACAGGTAAGTGCACTATCTGTCAATCACTAAGTGATGCTGCCCCTCTGTTCATCTCTGATAGCAAGAAAGCAACCACGTGATAGGGTCCCTTGACCTTGGACCAGAGCCATGAACCAAAATAAACCTCTTTTCTTTATAATGTACCAGTCTGTTGTTGTTGTTATTGCTATAAGGTGCCATCAAGTCAGGTCTGACTCATAGTGACCCATACAACAGAACAAAACACTTCCCAACACTGTGTCATGCCCAACACTATGTCAGTGCTTCTCTGATGTTCGTAGGGTTTTCAAAAGTGGATTGTTTTAGGATTGCTTCGGGAGTGGACTCCCATGTCCTTCTCCCCTTTTGTGGTGGTGGAGATCTAGTGCAGGGCCTCAGAGAGCATAGAGTAGCACTCTACCAACTGAGCCAAACCCCAGCCCACCCAGTCTGTGGTATTGTATTATTAGGAAAAGAAAATGGACTACTGCAATTAGTCAGAATAAGAACAGGCAAAAGATAAGAATAGGCAGTTCACAGAAAATGAAACAGGAGTGGCTAATAAGCTTTTGAAAAGTTTATAACTTTTTACAATTTCTCTAGTATTCTTGAAAAATTAATTAAAGCCACAGTGAAATAATTTTTCAAGTTATGGTAAGGATTTGGAGCAAGGAAATATTTATACCTTGCTGGTGGGGGCTTAAAGGGGAACAAGTAGTTTGGAAAACAATTTAGTAACCTCAAATAAAATTTAAAGCAAACTTAATTTTTACTGGAGCAATTCTCTATGACTCTAGAGAATGCTTTCATATGTGGATAAGAGTGTTTGATGTAGTATCATTTTTGATGGATAGAAATTGGAAACAGCTTTAATTTCTATTCACTGGAGAATATATATGTTGAATTATCTTCACACAAGAACATATTATAGTGAAGCTACTGGGCTAGAGAGTACATGACTCAATGTGACTGGACCTAAAAAGCAAAATTGAACCCCAAAATAAAAGATCATGTTACAGAATAATGTTATATTTGTTTGTGAATATATGCATATTGCAGGGAGACTATGAAAACATAAATAGAAGTGAAAACACTTACATTATTATTAAAGACAATAGTATTTTTACTAAAGATAATTTCTTCTGGAGAGGGCAACATAGGAAGCAAAAAAGTGGGATTGAGGAGTAAAACATACAGGGCTCTTTATCAGATCTGTAATATTTCCCCCTTTTAAAAAAACTCTTGAAGCTTTACGGATAAAAGGCAAAATTTCAAGCCTTAAAGTTGAGTGGTGGGTACATGAGTGTTTGTTATTTTACTTTCTACGCCTTTTTGGTATGCTTGAACTACTTCAGAATTTAATAAAAGAAAAAAAATAAGCAATTTGTATGAATGAGTTGTCTAAAGAAAAACCCATAATTGTACTTTGATGAATATTAAAATCACAAATCCTTGTTTCTGGCCAACCAAACCCAGGTTTACGTGGGCCACGGTATTTAACCTGATAAATTCCATCTCAGCCTCTACAGGGACTCTGAAAGAAGATAGTGAGGCAAACACAAGTAAATGAAATGTACTGAGCCTAATCAGATACCATCTCAGTCATTCTTCCCGGAGGACCTGAGGTGTGGGATGGGGAGAAGAATGTTTATTCTGGAAAAAGCTTGGCTCAAGGTCCTCAAAGACTTTACATGTGTCACACTGTCACAAAAAGAGTTTGCAGGCATTGAAGTTGGCAAAACTCCTGTGTTGACAGGGAAATACTGTGCTGGCTTGGGAGGGCTGGTGATCAGAGCCATTTGAGGAGCGTGGTGGAGAGCTGGAGTTGGAACGAACCTAGGAGACCATTGAGCGAAACTTCCTTGTGTGTCTGTCCAAATGTTTTATTCAAAAGTTGATAAAACATGTGATCCTGAAACTTCTGTGGTTAAAGCAAATGTGGGCACCCCTAAAACAAGTCGTTGTACCCCTGTGTCCTCTTCTACATCTCCCCTCTCCTTCAAGCCCCTGACAGCTCGTGTTGAAAACACTGGCTCACGTCCATGCCCTTCATCTGACAGGGGATGATATTTCCACCCACAGGGGTACTGAAATCTGTTCAAGGTTACTCAGTTTGTGTGTGTGTGTGGGGGGGGGTAGAACTGCACCCCACAACACCCTTCAAGCAGTCCCTTGAATTTCTTAAAATTGAGCCAACATAAACAGACCATAAACAGACCACAGTGGCTTTTTTCTCTTCATTTATTTATTCATTCTTTATATTTTAGGTGTTAAAAAGAGGCAATTTTGAATGTTTCTATATCAAGTCATGAGATCACTATTATGCTGAGTTACAACTTTTTATTCCACTGAGCTCTGTGCAAGAATCAGAGTTAATTCTTAAATGCTGTGAGGATGGAGGAGTGAAGAGGGAGGCAGACTAATCCCATGTGAGGGAGGCAGGAGTATATGGTAGGAAGGGAAAGGAAGAGGACCCACCTCCTCTGCTTGCTGGGCTCCAGAGCATTCCCTCTGAAACCTCACTCACTTAGATAAGAATTTGGTTTCTCAAGTTGTACTTTCAAAATGTCCACATTTTCCTTCCAGATAAAACCCATTGATCACTTTGACCACAAAGTGAATATTAATAACATTTCTTGAGCACTTTCTACATGGCAGGCACTATGCTAAGTACTTCACATGCATTATCCTATATAACCCGCTAAATAATGGTATGCGGTAAATACAACTTCTACGGTATTTCACAATTCACATGGAAGCTTATAGCAGTTAAGATTTCACCCAAAGGCATACAACAAATAAATGGCAGAGTCAAAGTTTGAGTCCATGCCCTTAGCAGCTACCCTTGCCTGGAAAGGACAATCAGCTTCATATCTATACTCTACCCAGTTAGAGGACGAGTGTTTTGCTAGATGTGTGGAAGAAGGAGTGATTGATAACAGCCAGTTTTCCTCTCCATTTTACAAACTGGCTTATGTTATTTTGGAGTAGATTTTGATTACAGATTCTCCAGGATAAATAAAGTAGAAAAGAGAAAGACCTATCTAAATATAACCAACTGACATGAGCCTCAAACTGCACTTAAAGTGTAAGGTTTGCTTACAAGCACTTACATAAATGAGAATATTATTTCTGTGGGTGCTATGTGCTGCCAGCCCCGTTTACTATTGTCTTTGGTAGACCCAATTCTTAAAAATAATTTTAAGGGACTGTTAAGGACATTTTAGTAATATGACACTAATTTCTGATTATGTATTTAAAAGCAGGGTAAACTAGATATTTCAAATAGATAACTTTATAAAATTTCTTTTAAAAAATGGTACAGTGTTCACATTATTTTAATTCATTTTCAAATGAATTTTAATGAAATAGAGTCTTATCAAATTCAAACTGGTTTAAACAATAAGGGCAGCTATTAAGTCTTATAACAAGAAGCTCAAAGGAGAGTAAGCTTTATGTTTGACTCAAAAAATGTCATCCAAAGACCAGGTTCTCTCAGGCCCTTCATTCTGCTGTCTTAAACGTTAGCTTTATCCTCAGGTTGGTTTCCTTGTGTTTATAATGTGGTGGCCAACAACATCTGGGCTACAACCTTGTTGTTCACATACAGCAAGGAAGAAGAAACCAGCTTCTGATGACTCTCTCCTAAGAACCAAGAACATTCCCAGCCGCCTCTCTTCCTTTCTCCTTGGCCAGAATCAAGGATCACATGACCAGTCTTTTTTGCTAGTCTCTGGAAAAGAGGTTGAGATCATCCATCAACAGCCAGACCTATCTCTTTAACTGAGGTTGTTCCCTTCAGACACCATTGCTACTTCTCAGTAAGAGAGAAGCAGAATGTATGTCACAGAGGCAACCAAAGTGCCCAGTGTAGAGTTTACCTGAACCATATGGATACCATGATTCACTGACAAATTCAAGAGATGTGCATTCCATATCTACCATCTGCTGAGAGCTAAGAGATTCTAAAGAAAACTTATCCATGAGTCCTTTTACCCATTAGGTGAAAAAATAACAAATTATGGCTCATGCTTCTTCTACCTTCCTCTCCTACCTTTTGCTATAAGCACTTAACATAAATTCAAACATAGCCAGAGATAGGGCTAAAAATAGAAACTGAGTCCAAATTGACAGCTCTAAAAACCATGAAGCAGGCCAAATTCAGTCCACCATTTAGTTCCAAACCAATTATTTTATTAAATATGACCTTTAAAAAAATCAACCTTTATTTATACACAGACCTACTTCCCTTTAGGGGATAGGGTTTAGCTTAGTTGTTAGAATGCTACTCTATACTCTCTGAGGCCCTGGGTTCGAACCTGAGCATTGCAAAAAATGAGAGAAGCACTTGGCAGCCCATTCCCAAGAACAATCCCAAAATAATCAGCTATTGAAAATCCTATGAATAGCAGAGAAGCACTGACATAGTGATGGGCATGGCACAGGGTCAGGTAGTGTTTTTTTGTATTCTACTTAGGGTCACTATGAGTTGGACCTGACTTGATGGCACCTAAGAACAACAGGGGTAATAACTTCCCTTTATCTTTCTGATGATGAATGTAACTCTATTTCTCTTTAATCTGTCCTTCCTGGCATAGTAGACCATATGTTTATCTGATTCAAAGTGGCTCATGCCAATCCATTTTAGCTCATTGATACCTAGAATGTTGATCTTTATGTGATCCATTTCCCTTTTGATGATTTCTAATTTTCCTAGATTCATATTGTATACATTCCACATTCCAGTTATTAATGGATTTTTACAGTTGTTCTGTCTCATTTTGAATCATGCTACATCAGCAAACGGACGTCCCTGGGACTTTATTCCATTCCCATCATTAAGGTAGAGTCTATTTTGAGGAGGCAACCCTTCCCCAGACGTCTACTGAGTGCCTTCTAACCTGGGGGGCTCATGTTCTGGCACTATATCTGATAGTGTTTCTCTGATATTCATAGGGTTTTCAATGGCTAATTGTTTCAGGAGTAGGTTAGCCATGTCCTTCTCCCTAGTTTGTCTTAGTCTGGAAGTTCAGCTGAAACCTGTCCATCATGGGTGACCCTGCTGGTATCTGTAATACCAATGGCAAAACTTTCAGTATCATAGCAACATTCAAGCCCCCACAGTACTACAAACTGACAGACATATGGGTTGTCAGTGATAGAATAATATCTATCCACCAACAATGAAGGCCAGTTAATATGACAATTATTCAAATATACACACCTATCACTAAGGCCACAAATAAAGATAGGGAAGATTTTTACCAACTCTTGTAATATGAAATAAATTGAACATGGAATCAGTATGTATGGATAATTACTAGTGTCTGGAATTCAGAAGTTGGAAACAAAGAAGGCTCAGTAGTTGGAAAATGTGGTCTTGGTGGCAGAAATGATGCTGCAGCTTGCCTGATAGAATTTTTCAGATCAATGAACTTTTCACTGCAAATATATTTTTTCACCAACATAAATGGTGACTTATTGTTGTTATTAGGTGCCTTTGAGTCAGGTCTGACTCATAGCAACCCTTTTACAACAGAATGAAACACTCCCTGACACTGTGCCATGTTTGGTACTATTATCAGTGTTTCTCTGTTATTCATAGAGGTTTTGATGGTGAATTGTGTTAGGAGTGGATTATCAGGTCCTTCTCTCTAGCCTGCAGCACCTAGTATTCCCAGGTGGTCTTCCAACCAAGGATTAACCAGGCTGAACTTGCTTAGCTTCCGAGATTAGGTGGGATTGGATGCTAAGGTGCTATGGCTGCAGACAAATGGCAACTATACATATGGAAGTCACCAGATGGAACATACAGGAACCAAACTGACTACATTTGTGGAGATGAAGGAAAAGCTCAATATCAAAAGTCAGAATAAGACCAGGTGCTGATTATGAATCAGACCATCAGCTACTCATATGCAGGTCCAAACTGAAACTGAAGAAAATTAGAACAAGTGTACGAGAGCCGGGTATGACCTTGAGTATATCCATTCTGAGTTCAGAGACCACCTCAAGAACAGGTCTGATATGTTAGACATTAATAACCAAACACTAAAGGAGTTGTGGCATGACATCAAAGACATCATTCATGAGGAAAGCAAAAGGTTATTAAAAAGACATAAAAAAAAAAGACCAAAAAGACTCTGAAACTTGCCCTTGAGCATCCAGCAGCTAGAGTAAAAGGAAGACATGATGAAGTTAAACAACTCAACAGAAGATTTCAAAAGGCAGCATGAGAAGACAAAATCAAATATTATAAAAGCGTGTACAAAGAACTGGAGATAGAAAGCTGAAAGGGAAGAACATGCTCTGTTTTTCTCAAGCTTAAAGATTTGAAGAATAAATTAAAGCTTTGAGTGGCAATAATGAAGTATTCTATAAGGAAAATATTAAATGATGCTGGAAACACCAAAAGAAGATGAAAGGAATGCATAGAGTCATTATACAAAAAGAATTTGAATGACAACCATTTCAAGATGTTGCATATGATCAGGAACCAATGCTACTGAAGGATGAAGTGGAAGCTGCGTTGAAGGCATTGACAGAACACAAGGCTCCAGGAATTGATGGAATACCAGTGAAGATGTTTCAACAAAGAGCTGCAGCACTGGAGGAGCTAACTTGTTTATGCCAAGAGATTTGGAAAAGAGCTACCTGGTCAAATGACTGGAAGAGATTCATATCTGTGCCTCTTCCCAAGAAAGGGAATCCAACTGCATGTAGAAATTATTGAACGATATCATTAATATTACATGCAAGCAAAATGTTGCTAAAGATCATTCTAAAGCAATTTCAGCCATATATAGACAGGAAACTGCCAGAAAATCAAGCCAGATTCAGAAGAGGGCATGAAATCAAGGACATAATTGCTGACATCAGATGGGTATTAGTTGAGAGCAGAGAAAGATGTCTATTTAAGTTTTATTTACTATGCAAAGACACTTGTCTGTGTGGAGCACAACAAATTATAGATAACATTTCAAAGAATGAGAATACCAGAACACTTAATTGTACTCATGAGTAATCTGTACACGGACCAGGAGGCAGTCATTTAAACAGAACAAGGAAACACTGCCTGGTTTAAAGTCAGGAAGGGTGTGTGTCAGGGCAATATCCTTTCACTATACCTCTTCATTCTCTATGCTGAGCAAATAATCCAAGAAGCTGGACTTTATGAAGAAGAACATAGCATCTTGATTGGAGGAAGACTCATTAACAACCTGCATTATGCAGATGACACAGCTTTGCTTGCTGAAAGTGAAGAGGATTTGAAACATTTACTGATGAAGATCAAAGAACAAAGCCTTCAGTATGGATTGTGCCTCAACATCAAGAAAACAGAAATTCTTACAACTGGGTCAGTAAGCAACTTCATGATAAATGGAGAAAAGATTGAGATTGTTCATGATTTTGCTTTACTTTGTTCTATAATCAACACCCATGGAAGCAGCAGCCAAGAAGTCATAAGATCCATTTTACTAGGAAAAGCTGTTGCAAAAGACCTCTTTAAAGTGCTGAAAAGTAAAGATGTCACATTGAAGATGAAGGTACGCTTGACTCATGCTGTGATATTTTCAGTTGCATCATATGCTTGTGAAAGCTAGATGTTGAATAAGGGAGACAGGAGAAGAACTGATGCTTTTGAATTATGGTGCTGGAGAGGAATATTGAATATACCATGGACTGCCAAAAGATCCAACAGATATGTCCTAGAAGTGCAACCAGACTGCTCCTTGGAGGCAAGGATGGCTAGACTGCATCTTATGAATTTTGGGCATTTTTGTCAGGAAGGACTAATCCCCGGAGAAGGACATCATGTTTGGGAGACTGGCAGGTCAATGAAAAAAGGAAGACCCTCAACTAGATGAGTTGACATTGTGCCTGCCACATTGGGCTTAAATATAAAAATGATTGTGTTCATCGCACAGAATCAGGGAGTGTTCATTTTGTTGTATATAGGGTCCCTGTGAGTTGGACCTGACTGGATGGCATCTAATGACAACAACTTCCCTTTATCAAGTGATAATGACAGAGACTTGACCTTTATCTTGTTGGAGCACTGAGTATGTGTCCCCATCACCCACAAATCATTAGCTTGACAGCTAGTAACTTTACTCTTGGGCTTTTATGTATTATATACTTATGTCTCTTATTCTAGGAGGAGTAGGAGAAAGGCTCAAAAATTTTTATATGCGAGGCTTGTTGTTGTTGTTAGGTGCTGTCCAGTCAGTTTCTGACTCATAGTGACTCTACGTACAACAAGCAAAATGGTGTTGTCAGTGCTTCTTTGCTATTAATAAGGTTTTCAATGGCTGGTTGTTTTTTGGGAGTGGGTTGCCAGGTCCTTCTCCCAAGCCTACAGTACCTGGTGTTCCTAGGTGGTGTCCCTCCAAGTACTAACCAGGCCTGACCCTGCTTAGCTTCTGAGATCTGATGGGATCGAACGCCACAGTGGTAAGGCATATGCAAGGCTTAGAGTGCCCCTATATTGGCAAAATAACTTTCATTTCTGAGTATGAAATACCTTTGGATGTACTTCCCTGGAAAGTGACTGAGGTATGGGAATGGGGAACAAGTTATGAGTTGTATCACTCTGTGATTTAGCAAGATTTAAAGTAGGTCAAATAAACAGTTTTAACCCTCTCCTTTTTCTTTTCTAAAGCCTGGCTGAGTGCATCTGCCTCTTTATTAACTGCAGGAGAGTGAAAACCTAGCAACCCAAAATGAAATCTTTTTCCACTTCAGCAGCAGTATGTATGCCCATTGAGAATGCTAAAAACATATGGAAGATTTAATGCTTAGGGATAGCAAAGGATTATTTGCTCCTGCCCTAGCAACAGAGCTGTTTTAAGAGCTCTGATTGCTGAAGACAGGCAGGGCACAGGTATGGCCTCCCCTTCTGTCTCTTGATGAGCCTTTTAAATTCTTGTTAGTTTACTTACTTGTTGTTATTTACTTGTTGAATAGATTATTGAAGAGTCTAGGGCTGTGTTTTTTCTAAGTTTGTTCTTTTGGGTGACTCCCAGGCTGATCAACTTTAGTACTGATGTTTATAAAATGGCAATAATCTACATTTTTGCTTTCAACATCATTTTATCACTCAATTATTAGTTCATAAATCTATAAATCACAGGAAACATCTTATTCTACTAATTCTAGCAAGTGGTCGATGGTAAAAGTGCATAGACAGAGATGGGAAGGGAAAGGACATGGGGTTCCAGGACCGGAATATTATTTTGCTGAGCCAAAATGGCAACATGGAGCTTTGACTTGCCATCCATTGTCTTAAATTCATATGACTTTTCAAAGCTCAGCTTCTCACCTTCAAATGACTCTTTATGACTTTTATTTCTGGTGAAGATTAGATACCCCCAAACCATTCTATATAGTCCTACCTGTATTTTACTATATAAACCTTTATCCTGGTGTCTTTAAATATGATACCAAATATGCCTGACTCTTACATGTATGCAGTGTGAGACCCACTTCCTCAGAACCTGAAGAATACTCCAAAGAATGAGATCTGTGGCCAATTGGGAGAGTAAAACATGAGGCTTTGTGGTTGAGACTACTCCCAACCCGTCTACATGACAGATTTGTTTTTAAGCACCAGAAAATACATGTTTTAAGCCAAGTGTAGTGACACAGGCCTGTAATCCCAGCACTCGGGAGACTGAGGCAGGAGGATCTTGAATGTGAGGCCAGACTGGGCTATACAGTGGGACTCTGTCTCAACAAAACAAAATAAAACAATAGCAACAACAAGAAATATGTGTTTAAATCAATTGTAGATGTTTCCCTGTTTTTTCCTCAACCCAGTAAATGGGATATCATCCACCCTTTGTTTATATTTGAAACATGGGCACAATCCTTAATATTTCCTTTTTCGGTAAATACTAACATCTAATTCATCCTGAAACGCTGTGATTCTCCCTACAATATACACAGAGAAAATGCCAACTTCATTTCTGTAGCCAACATCCTAGCCCAAGGCACTGTCATCTTTAATCCTCAAAATTTTTCTGTCTTGTCTCCTGTGTTTGCCCCTTGATAATCCATTCTACACCTTGCAGCCAGAATTCTCTTTTAAAAATACAAACCAAATTTTTCCAATCCCCTTCAAAAAACTTTCTGTGGTTTCAAAGAACTCTGAATAAAATCCAGACTCCTATGACCTCCTAAGCCTAGCCTGATTTAGCTTTTGTTAACTTCTCTAAATTCTCTATTTCCCCCAGTCACTATGCACAGACTTGCTGCTCTTGTTTTTCTCTATGCCTAGAAAGTCTTCCTGGTCTTTCCAGTGATTTTAGCTTAAATGTCCCTCTCTTAGAGGCATTCCCTGATTATCCTCCCAAAAGTGGTATACTAGCTAGCATGAATCAGGTAGTTTAACACCCATTCAAATTCTCTTTTCATGTGCCAAGAATGCAAAGCAAAACCTCATATTTCCCAGATTCTCTTGGAACTTGGATTGTAGAAATGGTTTGGTCAACAAAATGCAAGGCATCCATTTTGTGGTTCATGGTGTTTCCATTTAGGTGGGACCAAGCATCATTGTACTGGCATGGATTGTGGCAGGAGGAGAATGAACATGGAGCAAGTAGTTGTAGCTGTGGCTATGATTTGTAGCAGGAAGAGCCAGTTTCCTGATTCAGTGGATTCTGCAACAGCAGCAACAGATATTGGGCTTACACCAGAGGCTGGAATGGTTCTGTAGTTAGCAAGAGTGTAGCACCTTCCCAAGATAAGAGATTCTTATAACATATTGTGCATAGGCTGGAGATTGGTCTCAAGTCCATTCTTCAGTCCTTTGTCACTGAAATCCTCATAGTCATCCCTCAGTCTCTGTGTGTGATTCGTTCCAGGGCCATCCCTTACTATCTGTGCAGGATTGGTTCCAGGCCTCTGGGTGGATATAAAAATCTATGGATGTTCAAGTCCTTTATATAAAGTGGCATTGTTTTGCATTTAACCTATTCATATCCTCTCCTATTACTAGATTACTTAAAATACCTAATGCAATGTAAATGCTATGTGAATAATTGTGCTGCATTGTTTATGGAATAATGACAAGAAAAGAAATCAGATGAATTTTGTACATGTTCAGCACAGATATAATTTCTTTCCCAAATGTTTTTGAATTCACAGATGTGGAAACTGTGGGTATGGAGGGTATTGAATTCCTTTTTGCTTAAATGAAATAGGTAGATTCTATTGTCTGCAATAAAGTCTGGTCCAATGTAAGTACTTTTCATAAGTTACTCTTTAGCTCATTTTTCAATTTTGTCTTCACCCTCATGATCTAAATTATACTATTTATATATCATATCATGTCATATCATTTCTCTCTACTATAATATAAGCTTCATGAGGGTTTAACTTTGTCTCCTTGGTTCACTGTTCTATCCGTAGCACCTAGGACAGTTCTTGAAACATGGAAAGTGTTCCATAACCACTTGTTGCATGAATGAATGGGCTGTAGGCATTTGCTGAGGTATTCTACAACATACCCCAGCAATCTCAGCAGCAGTAGGGTTTGCTCTGCAGCAATAGTCTTTCATTTGACTCACCCATTTGTATCTGGTCCAGCTCCAATTTCATTTTTCTGACTCAGCAATGGAAATATGCACTTCTGATGATGATGACAGAGCAAGTCCTTGAATTGTCTAAAAGCTCTGCGTCAGAAAGCTTCTGCTAAATGGAATGCCTTGCACTGCTAATCAGCAGAACAATGCTCAGCTGAATTTTACTATCAGTGGTGTCAGGCAGTAGGTCAAAGATTGGAGAAGGAAGGGCCAGACCAGCTTGGCCAGTGCAGGCTCCTCTTGCGTGAAAGACTTTCACAAACAATGGCAGGTCTGGGCGCTCGCCTGAAAGACTGCCCAAGATCATCTTATCCATTCTGGTTGTTTACAAGTCTCTTTCCCATAACCTAACAGGCTTTTTTCCTTTGCAAAATTTTCACAAGTCCAAAGCATGCTTTTGCTAATTTAATGCTATTTCCTCTCTTTGAAGGGCCTCACTTTCTCTTTATCTATTTCCAAATGAGGCAAAGGATCCAAAAATGCATGCAGCTTTTTGCTTTGTTTAATAAACTGAGAAGCTGAGTTCTTACCATAAAATATTGAATAATAAATTATTCGCCTAAAGTCATCTATGCCTCATTCAATTTTTCATCCCTGGCGCTGGGTACAGAGTCTGATACATAATGGGTGCTCAATAAATGTTTAAAGAATGATTGAATGAGTGAATCATCCTAGTTTTGTGCCTTTCTATTTTTTTCAAGCTTAGCAAAAGGTTAATGTATGCTGAGAAGACTTAGTATATAAGAAAAAAATTCCACATATGACTTTGCTTCTATCCAAATGTGTTCCTGCAGTTAGGCAGGATTTCATTAACATTCCCTCCACATCATGCCTACTGAATATCACTGCAGGGTTTAGTTGACATGTGCCATTCACAAGCCACATCCCTGGACCTAAGAGAGTGTCTCTCCGTGCGAGGCTTCCTTTTCTCAGTCTGGACACAAGTAAGACAGCAAATGTCAAGTGGTCTTTTTTAGAACTCATGTACGAGCTGATGTGCTTCTTCAAGGTCAGGAGAAGCACCCGCTCTACTAGGGGTTCATGTGTGAGAATGCCAGTGACAGGTAACCTTCAAAGAAGGAGACTGTCATTGGCAGGGAGAGTGAAGGCTGGGAATTGAATCTTCCTAAAAAAAGTCACATCTGCAGGCTGGCAGGAGAGGGAACTCAAGTCAGGGCAGGAGACTCTCTGACAATGGAGGGCTGCTGGTTACTGATTAAGCTCAGCAAGCATTTTAAAGGCATAAGAACAGTCCAGTGTTGGGACTAGGCAGGCTCTTGAAGGCTCTCAGCTGGAGGGGAGCAGAGTGGGTGGTGGGAAAGGGCAAGGTGAGAGAATGGATAGGGGATGGGTGCCCTCTTCTTGGTGGGAGGGAGAAGTATCCTCTCAGGGGTTGGCAGCCCCTTCTTCTGTCTCCAGGAGCTGCCAGAGACAGGTAATGTCTATCCTGAGGGCAGAAATTCCTGTCCCTGAGGTTGAAACACTTTGGGGCTTTGCCATCTGTCTCAAAGGGCACTGTGAAATTCTGCAGTGCAAATGATTTCCCAGTCTTTTTGACAATATGTATACCACACAGTTACCTTTGAGTACTTGTTTTTAATTATTATTCTTACTTTGAGACACAGTCTTGCTAAGTTGCACAGGCTGCCTCTGGCCTTGAATTTGTGATCCTCCTGTCTCAGCCTCCAGAATTGCTGGGATTACAGGTGTGCACCACTGCACCTGGCCTTTTAAGTGTGTTTTGAAGTCCAAATATTTCCACTCTCAAAATATCTGGGAATAGCTGCTGTGGTTGCTACTCTTTTTACTTGTTTACTATATAACAAACCTTGAGTTATTCCATAGCAATTCAATGGAATCATTACAACCTGGTGACATAAATGCATTTATCCCCATTTTATAGATAAAGCATTTGATAGATAAAGCATTTGATAGATAAAAGAGACCAAACAACTTGTCCCATATCACAGAGCTAGAAAGCAACAGAGTTGACACCCCAAGATGAAGGCAATTTTGCCCCCTTCTAGGGGAATGAGTCACTAAGTAATGGTTTTTGCCAACTGCAGAGGACTTTATAAGATATTTGGCCCCAGGGAATGCTATTTTCCATCACTGGGAACTAACTGTTCTTCTATCCTTCACATAGTTCATTTTATTAACCATAGATCAAGCCAGGGTTTTTACAGATTCAATTGAATGAAGCAAAATATGGTTTGGCTGTAGGATGGCAGTAGTCACCCATGGAGTGGGCAGTGAGCTTACGAAATGCAAATGGAGGAGAGCAACAGCTTCAGGCCACCCCTTTCACCCCCTCTCCACCACCAACCAACCTCAGGGCTGAAGTTCCCCAGAACAGAACCACTCATTAACACTGATAATCTTAGAATCCCTACTAAAGCCTGTTAGTTACCTATGAAGACTTATGTAGTGGTAAAACTAATATTAACATTTCACCTGTGTATATTGATTTCTGTCATTTGATTCTCTTAACAAACTCTAACCAACTGCTCCCTTTGGACATGGGTTAGTTTGTCAGGGTGGACAGCCCTGAGCCAAAGCCTTAGGGAATGGACAGGTTTTGGCGGTAAGAACAGTTTGTGAGAAAAGGGCAGAGACATCTATCTCTGTTTTGGGGGGATGATCCTGACGCAGCCTAAAGCAGCCAGAGGTCAGCATGGAGGTTTGGACATCCCAAAGAAGTAAAGGTGAGCCCAAGAAAAGCCGAGAAGCTAAAATGTGAGGAGTATTTGGATATGGGGGGCCGGGATTTAGCTCAGTTGGTAGAGCACTGCTGTGCAGTCTATAAGGTAACAAGTTCGATTCCCAGCACCATAAAAATGGGAGAAGGATGCGGCAATCCACTCCTAAGGCAATCCCAAAACAATCAGCCATTGAAAACCCTATGAGGGTTGCTATGAGTTGAGCACAACTCGACAGCACCTAACAACAACATTTGGATGTAGAGAAGACTCTTTCTAAAACTGCATACCTAATAACATTTTTTAAAGGTAAGTTTTGTCTGTTTACCACTAAATAGTTATATTTTATCAAAGAGATAAATGATCTGACTTAATTTTGCTTTGGCAGTTCTAGAGGGAGGAAGAAGATGCTGGCAGAGGGGAAGAGAAATGGGAAGGGTGTGATGAAGTGGGTGAACACGTTTCTCATACAAGAGGCAGTGCAGGCCTCTGTGTCACCGGGTTTTCCTCCTCTGTTCTCTCTCCATAGGCGATTGGAGAGCCCAGGTGGACTCAGAGAGGTTCTTATAGAGGCTCAGCCATAGCTTGGCCTGTCCTGGGCACACCTGCCTTCCAGGACATGGCTGGGGATTGCCACTCAGTAGAACTTCCAAGGCCTCTAAGTACTCTACTCTCCTACCCTGGTGAATTCCTGACACTTCCCTGTCCCTTTCCTCTCATCCTGCTCTGCTCTCACAGCTCTTTGAGAGTTTGTCCTTCCCCTTGGAGTGATGTCCTTGGGGTCAGGGTATGAGAGACATAACCCCCAAAAAGTCACATCCGCTTTCCACTGGTTTCTCCTCTCCTGGGAAGCAGCACTGGCCTCAGGCAGATTTGCAATTTTGGCCAAGACTGGTTTTCATTTCCTCGGCTCTTTTTGCTCCATTTCAAATGCAGCCAAGTGCCTAATACTCTCATCCCTTTTCTCCCCCACCCCTACGTTGCTATCCCCTTGCTATTTCATCTGTTTTCCTCCTAGAGAATCACAGGCTCTGGGGCTTTCTTTTCTTCCTCCTTAGTCGACGTACCCAAATCTGCCTGGGTCTCCTTGTTTCAGGCCCTGTTCCCTTTGTTCGGATAAAGGAAAACAGACTAATATGTTAGCTAATTAACATGTCACTCCTGTTAAGCAACACCTTAAAACCCTTCAATGCAGGCTTTGTCTGTATCAGAAAGACTCTCCAGTAAGACTAATGGAAAACTCGAGAACTATCACAGATCACACAGGAGACATTTCAGTCAGTCCTGACCTCACCCCTGTTGTCAGCTCCCCTTCTGTGTCTGTAGGAGACAACCTCTGCAGTGGAGGTGTGAAAGTCTAGACTTGCACTTCATTTCTGACTCCAATAAGATCTTGGCAGCTAGCTGTAAATCTCTGTAGTGCCCTGAGGGTCTTTCTCTGCAAAGTCAGTGTTAAGAGTAGGAGGGCAATCTCCTTTCTGCAGGTGGTGACTTGGGTCACTACCCAATTCTTAGCTACTAAATCATTGCAAAGTACTCTGCAAACAGTGAGTGCCTGAGAAAGACTTCGTAAAAGATTTGGATGAAATTTTTCCAGTAGTTGGATGTGATGTTGAGATTGGGTGTTTGGCAGAGTCCTGTGCTGAAGAGTGGACTTCTTGTAGTGCATTAGAAAAAGAAAGCTAAATGAAGTATTCATGGCCATTAGATGCTTTCTGCCCTAAAAAAGAAAAAATAATAATAATCTGAGGCTGGCAAGTTTGGAAGATGATTGCTGCCAACCATTGTCCAATTTTGTGATGCTATCTTAAGGCATCTTAGAGAAGTTTTGTGCTATGAAAGGTTTTTAGGCTGCTGGAGGAGGAAGAGGGGGAGGACCATCTCAGGGTTTGACTTCCTTCTTTCATAGAGCTAACCGTGAAACATGCATGGTCCCAGATGTTGACCTGAATAAATCCTGACCATTTGCCTTATTCCAAAAGCTACATAGAATTAGATTTGATAATAGGTTAAACAATGTCTGGTTTGAGGGAATTTGTACTCTTCTGTTTTTTTCAGCACTTGGCCTATGAGCTCTTTACATTTGGTGGCTACTTGCTTTGGTTTAAACAGAAATGAACCTTTATGAAGACTTTAAGTTCCACCTCTGAAAAGATTTATCACCTGGACCTTATAGTTTGTTCTGTTCACCCCAGAGTAAAATCAGCTCCATTGTAGGCAACTGTTCTCTAAAGTCTCGACCAAGGCAGGTTTTGGGCTGAGACAGAAACCTTAAAACCTGAAGAAAGACAGAACCTGGAATGCTTTGATTGATTGATTCACTTCTGTTTAAGATTTCTTTTTACTGATAGCTCATGTTTATATAATCATGACAAGACAGAATAAGAGAATATTAAGCATTTGATTAAATATTTTTCTCTCTTCCCCTTTCCCTACCTTCTTTTGCTTGTGTTTCTCTGTTGGACCTTGCTATTGCTGTATTGTGTGTCATATCATGCACTGCAAGAAGTAGAGGCAAGGCCAGCTGGCTAGGCATCTTCTGTGTCATTGCTTGTGGTCATGTTTCCTTAATGAAAACATTTGGGGAGTACTTTTATGCTAAGTTCCCTGGGGAAATGGAGAGGGATCAGGACATTTCATTGGTTATGGGATAGACTTTCCAACACAGGGAGACCAGCTATAGGGAATTCTGTATTTGGAAAATCCACTAGACTTTGTCCCCGACATTGATGATTTTGACAATCACCTATTTTTATTTTCCTTACCACCTTTTCTTCTTTTTTCCTTCCTTCTTTCCTTCCTCTCTCTCTCCTCCTCTTTCTTTTCCCTTCCTTCCTTTTCTTTTTCCTTCATTCCTTCATTTTTTCCTTTCCTTTCCTTTTCTTCCTTTCTTTCCTTTGTTTACTTTTCTCTTTTTCCCTTTTGATTCTGCCAGTTTCTTTAGGGATGGAATCTCTTTAGGATAGGTACATGTTCTTAACTTCTTCTAATCTTCTTTTTAATAAGGAAAAGCTGCCTCATTCAGGTAACCATGCTACAAGAATAGAAGGAACAACTGCTAAATGAAAAGGAAGGATACTGGAACTGAAGTTTTGGTGATAAAATTGGATTTAGAAAGAGGTTAGGGCAAACAGTGGATATTGAAATCTCAAAGCTCTGAATTTGTACTTAGGGTGGTATTTTTAGCTTTAGAGATAGTACCACCCCAATGCTAGTGTGTATGTCTTTTTGCCCTGCTGTAACTAAATACCATAGACTATATGGCTTATAAAAAACAGAAATTTGCTTGTCACAATTCTGGAGGCTGAGAAGTCCAAGATGAAGGTGCTGTAGGTTCAGTGCTTGGGAAGGATCCATTTCCTGCTTCATAGATGGTTGCCTTTTCAATATGTCCTCACATGGTGGAAGTGGTGAGAGACCACTCTGGGGTAGATTTAAAAGGGTACTGTCCTATTCATGAGGGCTCAATCCTCATAGCCTAATTACCTTCTAAATTCTCTGCCATCAAACACAGTCCCATTGGAAATTAGTTTCAACATATGAATTCAATCTATAGTAGCTAGCTAAAAAATGGGGACATGGTACATAGCCATGAATTCATCAGTAACATATCTATTCTATACTGAGCCAAGACCCAAATTTCCACTCTTTTTGTTTCTTATCATTTTATTCTTGTTCATGCTCAAAAAGATTTAGAAGAATAGGAAGCGAGACATACAATTGTATTGTCATTTGCAAATCTTTTGGAAATAATGATTTTCTCCTGAAGTCAAGGGTACTAAGCCCTTATCTTCTCATTCCCAGAGCTTAGTACAAAGGTAATTACAGGCAGGCAGCTCTTGCCACGTGCAGGAAGAGTCTGGGCAAGTAAGAGCAGTGGAAATTCTAGTATCTTTCATGGACAGGTAATAGCTCAGATGTGGAGGAGTCCCTTTCAAACCCTGTCCCACAGAGACAAGGCTTGGCCACTTGGATAGGAGCCAGACATGCTGATTTAGGATAGATTATAGGATAAAAGACGGGCTGAGATTTAGCTCAGTGGGTAGAGCGCTGCGCTGCAGTCTCTGAGGCCCTGAGTTCAATTCCCAGCACCGCAAAAATGGGAGAAGGGCCTGGCAATCCACTCCCAAGGCAATCCTGAAGCACTCAGCCATTGAAAACCCTATGAGGGTCGCTATGAGTCGGATACCCGACTCAGGAACCTAACAACAACAACAACAACAATAGGATAAAAGACATCATTCATGAGGAAAGCAAAAGGCAATTACAAGACAGGAATAAAGAAAAAAACAAGTTACATATCAAAAGAGACTCTGAAACTTGCCCTTGAATGTCAAGCAGCTAAAGTACAAGGAAGACACAACGACGACGGTAAAAAACTAAATAGAAGATTTCAAAGGGCAACTCAAGAAGACACAATCAAATATTATAATGACATGTTCAAAGAGCTGAAGAGAGAAAAACAAAGGGAAGCATATTCTCTGTTTTTCTCAAGCTTAAAGAATTGAAAAAAAAAATTTCACGCCTCGAGTGCCAATAGTGAAGAATTCCACAGGGAAAATACTAACATCAATACAAAACATCAAAAGAAGATGGAAGGAATACACAGAGTCATTATACAAAAAAGAATTGTGGATGACTGACCATTCAAGAGGTTGAATATGATCAGAAGCCAAAGGTACTGAAGGAAGAGGTGGAAGTTGCCATAAAGGAACTGGTGAAACACAAAGCTCCAGGAATTAATAGAATACCAATTGAGATATTTCATGGGATATTCCAAGTGCAAACAAATGCAGCTCTGGAGGTGCTCACTTGTCTATGCCAAGAGATTTGGAAAAGAGCTACCTGGCCAATTGATTGGAAGAATTCCATATTTGTGCCTATTCCCAAGAAAGGGAATCTAACCAAATGTGAAAATTGTCAAACAATATCAGTAATATACACAAGTAAAAATTTGCTCAAGGTCTTTCAAAAGTAATTGCAGCAGTGTGTAGACAGGGGACTGCAGGAAAGTCAAGCATGGAACCAGGGACATCATTGCTGGCATCAGATGGATACTGGCCAAGAGCAGAGAATACCAGAAAGATGTCTATCTATATTTTGTTGACTATGCAAAGGCATTTGACTGTATGGATCCTAACAAATTATGGATAACATTGCAAAGAATGGGAATACCAGAACACTTAATTGTACTCATGAGGAATCTGTACATGGACCAGGAGGCAGTCATTTAGACAGAACAAGGAAACACTGCCTGGTTTAGTCAGGAAAAGTTTGTATCAGGGCTGTATCCTTTCATCATACCTCTTTAATCACTATGCTGACAAATAACCTGGGAAGCTGGACTTTATTTTTTTCCCTTTACTAGTAAATGATGATGGGGTACAGAGTAATACAGCATTAGCTTTTTCCATTACACATTCTTTCCATCACTTCTAGCAATACTTTCATTGACCCACAAAGTTTATGGAGCCTTATGTCTAGTATGTAATAAAACTCTGACACTTATTTGGGTTATATTCCCCTACTTTTCCAATATACTCATGAAGTTGTGCTGTTTACATTGAGATTAACCTCTCCTCTTTCATCCCTCCTCATTGACCCTCCTCCCCATCTTATCTTCTCCAATCATCGCTTCCCACTGCTAGTTTCCTCCCTCCTTCTTTCTACTCCTTATATTGTCCCTTTTATGTTAAGTTCGGTTGTGCATTTTTTGTATATCAATTTATGTGTAGGATTTTTTCTTCCTTTAAGTATGATTCAGCTCCCACATATGAGTGAGAACATATGATATTTCTCTTTTTGGGTTTGTATTCATTCACTTAGGATGATGTTCTCCAATTCCATCCATTTTGCTGCAAATGACATTATTTCAATTTTTTTTTACTTCTGAGTAGTATTCCATTGTGTATATGTACCATAATTTTTTTATCCATTTCTGTTGATGGGCACCTTGGTTGGTCCCATATCCTTACTATTGTGAAAAGTGCTGCATTGAATATGGAGATGCAGGTGTCTCTGTGATATGATGACTCATCTCCCTTTGGGTATATTCCCAGTAGTGGTATAACTGGGTCATATGGCAGTTCTATTTTTAGTTTTCTGAGGTATCTCCACATTGATTTCCAAAGTGGTTGAACCACTTTACACTCCCACCAACAATGTAAGAAGGTTCCTTTCTCACCCCAACCCTGCCAGCATTTGTTATTATTTGTTTTGTTGATCTTGGCCATTATTACTGGAGTAAGGTGGAATCTCAGAGTTGTTTTGATTTGCATTTCCCTAATGGCTAGGGATATTGAGCACTTTTTTCATGTGGGAAGCTGGACTTTATGAAGAAGACCTTGGCCTCAGGATTGGGGGAAGAGTCATTAACAACCTGTGTTATGCATATGACACAACTTTTCTTGCTGAAAGTGAAGAGGATTTTAAACATTTACTGATGAAGATCAAAGAACACAGCCTTCAGTATGGATTGTTCCTCAACATCAACAAAACAAAAGTCCTTACAATTGGGTCAGTATAAATGGGTCATGATAAATGGAGAAAAGGTTGAGGTTGTCCAAGATTTTGCTTTACTTGGTTTTACAATCAACTCCTATGGAAGCAGCAGTCAAGAAATCAAAAGATGCATTGCATTGGAAAATGCATTGCATTGGAAAAGTAAAGATGTAACACTAAAGACGAAGGTATTTCCAGTTGCATCATATGCTTGTGAAAACTGGACATTGAATAAGGGAGATACGAAAAGAGTTGATGCTTTCGAATTATGGTGCTAGAGATGAATATTGAATATACAATGGACTGCCCAAAGGACCAACAGATTGGTCCTAGAAGAAGTAGAGCCAGAGTGCTCCTTGGAAGCAAGGATGGCTAGACTACATCTCATGTATGTTGGACATGTCAGGAGGGACCAATCCCTGGAGAAAGACATCCTGTTTGGGAGAGTAGCAAGTCAATGAAAAAACAGGAAGACCCTCAACTAGATGGATTGACATAGCTACAACATTAGACT
This sequence comes from Pedetes capensis, assembly GCA_007922755.1. Lineage (NCBI taxonomy): Eukaryota > Metazoa > Chordata > Mammalia > Rodentia > Pedetidae > Pedetes > Pedetes capensis. The sequence goes on from VMDO01001298.1 coordinate 154,902, forward strand.
TAAATATAAAAAAGATCGTGTGCCTGGCACAGAGCTGGGGAGTGTTTCATTCTGTGGTACATAAGGTCAGTATGGGTTAGACTTTACTTGAACAACTCGACAGCACCTAACAACAACATCAACAACAAATACAAAAACATAGGAGAAAAGAGAAATGTTAACCTTAAAGTCAAAAATTTATTTGCTTCACTCCAAACCCTTGGTCTCCCACTCTCACTTCTACCTATGGAGAGAAACTATTTTATAGCCAAAGCTTTGGCAGAAATAAATTTTCAATTGCATAGATTTGTCTTACTTAATGCATAGGGTCTTTGTTTTGTTGTTTTTAATTGCAGAGGTAATTTAGCTTTGAGATTAAAGAACATTTTGCAAAACTTGAAATATTCATAATGACTCCTACCTTTTTACTGTTTTCATATATTCTCTAAAATATTTATAACCAATATGTATTATTTTTAAAAGTCAGATTAAATTTTTAAAAGGAAATTTCCAGTAATTCCCCTTAGCTCCCATATATTCCATCTTGACATATTCTCTTTAGTGTTTGTTAGTTTTGCATGCATGGCTTTAACATATTCTTTAAATTAATTAATTAATGAATTTACTTATTTATTTATTTTTGTGGTAATGGGGGTTGAACCCAGGGCCTTGCGCTTGCATGCTCTGCAAGTGCTGGACCACTGAGCTGTACCCTCAGCCCATTTTTTTACTTCTTGAGACAGTGTCTGGCTAAGTTACACAAATTACCTCTGGTCTCAAACTTGTGATCCCCCTGTCTCCGCCTCCTGAGCCACTGGGATTATAGGTGTGCACCACTGCACCTGGCATTCTTTAAATTTATTCAGAGAAAATTTATATAACATAAAATTAACCACTTTAATGTGAAATTTACAGTGGCATTTACTACATTCACAGTGCTTTGTAACCGCTACCTCTGTCAGCCATCACACCCTGGCATCTGTTCCCACCTGATCTCAGAAGTTAAGCAGGGTTGGCCTGTTAGTTCTTGGATGGGAGACCACCTGGGAATATCAGGTGCTGCAGGCTAGGAAGAAGGACCTGACAACCCATTCCCAAAGCAATCAGCCATGGAATATCCTATGAATAGCAGAGATGCACTGACATTGAGCTTGGCATGGCACAGTGTTGGAGAGTGTTTCCTTCTGTTGTACCTTGGGTCGCTATGAGTTGGACCCAACTCGAGGGCACCTAACAACAACAACAACAACTTCTGTCTAGGTCCAAAACATTTTCATCACTCCAAAGTGTTTAATGTGTAAAGTCTCTTACCCTTTAAACAGTTTCATTATGTTTTTCTGAGTTTCCCTCTTTCTCCAGCATCTTGCAAATCAATCACATTCTTTCTGTATGGGTTTGCCTATTCTGAATATTCATATAAATAGGATTACATAATATGTGACCTTCTGTCAGCTTGCATACTGTTTCTGGAGGTTCATCTAGATTGTAGGGTGTATCAGTACCTTATTCCTTTTTGTGGCTGAATAGTATTCCATGGTTTATATATACCACATTTTGTTTATTTGTTCATCTATTGATGGGCATTTGGGTTGTTTCTACATTTTGGTTATGGTGAATAGTGTCACTATGAATATGTGTGTACATGTTCTTGCTTGAGTATCTATTTTCAAATTGTTTGTATATATACCTGCAAGATGAATTGCTGGATTATATGGTGATTCTATGTTTAACTTTTTGAGGCACCACCAAAATGTTCTCTATAGTGGCTGAAATCATTTTGCTTTCCAGCAGTGAAGTTTGGAGACAAAACTGGGTTGAAAAAGAAGCCACGAGAATGAATATTCAAAACCAAGAGCTCTGAATCTGTGTGTCAGAATGGTGTTTCTGAGTCTTAAAGAGAGTACCATCTCAGTACTGCTGTTTTAGTCCATTTAGCCTTCCAATTTCCCCCATTCTTGCCAATTCCTGTTTGACATACTTTTAACCATTGTATCCTGTAATTTCTGTTTGACATACTTTTAACCTTGCATACATGCCATTTTACATAATCAACTTACTATTAAGTTTTAAATTTTACATGAATCTCTAACATTTGTGTGCTCTAGAGCATTTGATATTATCTGAGTTCCTATTTCAGAAGAAGTTTCCATTGTTTCATTTTTTTCTCAGATCTTGTAATTTATGTCTGTGGCTTTACATTTTGATAATTTTGAGCATGGCATTTATTGTTACAGCAAGTTCCTTTTATCCTAGAGCAATCTCTGTATTAAGCATGACAGATTGTATATATCGTTCCTTGCCATTTTTTGAGGGGAGGGGCTATGTGAACTTCTTTTGAAGCATGACGTTTGAAACAAACAGGTCTGTCAGGAAATCCAAATTGGGGTGCTCACATTTTTCTGTTTTCTTTTTTTTTTTTTTTTGAAGCTTCTGCCAAAACCAGGAATGCATGTATGATAGAGAAGGGTGAACAAAATGAGAGGAGATCTCTCAGAGTGTGCACTATTCTTCAGTCTTGCTCACATTCCCACATTTCAGTCTCACAAATGGCAAAGGACTAAGGAGGGACATGGGTGTCCAGTTAGGCCAACAGTTTGGGGTGGGGGGGGCAAATAAAAGCAAGAATGACCTTGTCTCCTACAAAATGGACAGGATGAAAAGGAAAAAAAAAATTCCATACCAGATTGGCTGTGCCTGCTATAACTCAACTGGTGAATTAAGCTCTCAGGGAAAATGACAGAAGGTAGAATTCAGGTTCTCTCAACCGTGGCACAATTGACATTTTAGGTGGGATAACTCCTTTCAGTGGGAAGGCTGTCCTGTGCATTGTAGGATGTTTCTTAGCCTCTCTGGCCTACATTCAGTAGAGGCCATAGCATTCCTTGTGTCCCCACATATTGCCTAAATGGAAAAAAATCACTATTTAAGAACCACTTGGCAAAGTTAATAAATCAGGTTTCTTTTCACTTATCAATTGGCATTGTTAGTGGATTGTTACTTAAAAGCTAGTATTTACTGAGACTTCACTGTGTGTCAGGCACCAGCATTTTCATTCATTTGTTCCTCAGAAAATACTTGAGTGTCTAGTCCATAAGGAACAAAATCTATAATGTGGATGAAACTCTGGCACTCTCCTGGCCCATGGAGCTTCCATTCTAGTACTAGGAGAGATAGATGTGTTAAAAATAATCACACAAACATAAAATTCCAAGTGTGATGTGTTAGCTGGTGGTATATCACTGTAACAGAGAAACTGAGTGAAACAAACTTAAGGAGGGAGAGATTTATTAGGAGCTCACAGTTAGAGGACATGTCCATAATGGCAGCGGGGAAGGCATGGCAGTGGCAGGCAGCAGGGTCTGTGGTAAGCTACCTCATGGCATGGCAAGTCAGGAACAGAGAGTGACTGGAACCAGGGCTCTGGGTATAAACCTCTAAAGGCCCACCCTGCAGCAATCTGTTTTTACAAAGCTAGAATCACATCTTCTAGACTTCCCATAGCCTTCACAAACAGCACCACCAGTAGGGGAATCCGTGTTTAAATACATGACCTTTGGGGTATATTTAAATCCAAACCGTAGCATGTGATAAGTGATATGGAAGGAAAGTATATTGGTCACTTTTTGTTACTGTAGTAAATGCCTAAGAAATCAATTTAGAGGTTTATTTGGCTCATAGTTTTGGAGGTTTAAGTCTGTGGTCAGTTGACTTTGTTGTTTTGGGCCTATGGCAAGGAAGTGCATCTTGGTGGGGAGTTGTGTGGTGGAACAACACCCTTTACCTCATCGCATGGGAAAATAAAGAGAAATCAGAAGGGGCTGGCATACCACTATCCCTTTCAAGGGCACTCCCCCATGACCTAAGACCTCCCACTAAGCTCTACCTCTTGAATGTCCTACCACCTCTTAACAGCACCAAGCTGGGGACCAAGTCTTTAATACGTGAGCCTTTTGAGGGACATTCCAGATCCAAACTACAGCAGGAGGTCTTTGTTGGTGTCATGGAGTCATTGTCTGACTCATAGTGACCTTACATACAACAGATGCAATACTATTGTTGTGCTTCTCTGCTATTCATAGGGTTTTCAAAGGCTGATTATGTTTTGGGAGTGTGTTGCTTGGTCCTTCTTCCAAGCCTATAGCACCTGGTGTTCCCAGGCAGTCTCCCATCCAAGTACTAACTAGGTCTGACTTTGCTTAGCTTCTGAGATCTGATGGGATTGGCTGCCACAGTGGTTATGACTGCAGGTAGGAGGTCCTTAGGGGCTATGATAAGAACTGTTTTCTAGTCCTCCCTATGAACTGGTCATTGCTCTAAGAACATGGTGTGCATTAATTCACAGACCCTTATGACAACTCCAGGCTGTAAGTTCTAGTATCTATCCTTGCTTTTCAGAGAAGAAAGGTGAATGCTGTTGTTAGGTGCCTCCAACCCTGACTCATACTGACCCTATGTACAGCAGAATGAACCCCCCCTCCCCCATTCTGTGCCAGGTACACTGTCTTATGTTTAAGTCCAAGGTGAATGTTAGGTGGACAAAAGTCAAACCAATATGTTGTTTTCAGAGCATGAGCTCTGAAATTACCTAAGCTCTGAATTATCTAAGATAAATTGCCTACAGCTGTACCACTGTGGTGCTCAATTCTGTCAGATCCTGGAAACTAACCAGGGTCAGGTCTGGTTAGTATTTGGATGGGAGACCATGTGGGAACATCAGGTGCTGTAGGCTTGGGAGAAGGACCAGGCAACACATTCCCAAAAAACCAACAGCCATTGAAAACCCTATGAATAGCAGAGAAGCACTAACAATAGTATCTCACCTGCTGTATGTAGGGTCACTCTGAGTTGGACACTGACTCGATGGCACCTAACAACAACAATGAGATAACTTCAAACAAGATTTGAAGAATGAAGTGTCAACCAGTTGAAGACAGGAGGGAAAAGTGTTCCATGGGAGAGGGAAAAGTAAAAGGATAGGCTTTGAAGCAGGAAAGAGAAGAGAGAACTGATAAAAAGCTATCAGGGCTGGAGTAGAAAGTGTTGGGATGGCAGTATGAAAGACGGTGGGTGAGGTGGCCACCACAAGGAGATTTATCTTTACCCCCAAAATGGTGGTGAGCCCGTAAGGGGTTTTAAGTTGGGAAAGGACACTCTTAGGTTTGCCCTTTCTATCATATTTAATATCTACAAACCACTCAATAAAGAAGGGATGAACTTTATTTCATCCTTGAAATGGAGAAGATTCAGGGAGCCAAATGCTTTGGTAAGGTCCCCAAACTGAAAGTGGTGGAGCTGGGATTCCAACACAAGTTTATCCCATTCTAAAGCCCATTTTCTTCACTGTGAATTATGCAGCACTTTCCTCCAGGGGGTGGGGGATTTTGAGCACAGTCAGGTCACTGAGCACACCTCTCCTACATAGTAACTGGTGAGTTGGGTTTGAGGCCCAGAAATTCTGTCTAGTGCATTTTGATCTCCATATGTGGATGCAGACACAATTCCAATGCATCTCAACTTTTCATTCTTCAACTGCAAAATTGCCTAGTCTCTGTTATTGTCTTTTACTCCAACTCCAATTCACCCTTGCATCCTGCTCACCCCTTAATGCTGAAATTCTGCCCTGGGACACTGCACACGTGGCCTCTGATAAGAATCACTGCATTCAGAGTGGCTGGAAGGTAGGTGTCCTACTTGCTCAGCCCTGCGTGAAGGTGCCCACTCCCTAGGCGTCCCTGGCGTGGAGCTGGAGCTGTGTGGTTGGCTTTCTTCTGTTCTTTTGGAGATAGTGTGTTTCTCCCTTCAGGTAAATTTCAAACTAGTGTTCATTTAAATATTAATTTGCAGTTGCACAATCCCTCCAGTGATATTACCCCATTCTGTGGGGACTAGGCTGAGAGAACCTTCTTGATCACTTTAATCACACATTTCAGCAATGCTGAAACTTGCAGCAGAGTTGGATTCTTCCTTTCACTCCACCCAAAGCACTCTGCAGAGCTAACCAAACTGAAATGAGCCCCTTCATCTTACATACAGATAATTAAACTCCAAATACTGTTTATCCTCAGTCTCCAAATCCTCAGAATGTAGGAGCAAATTAATTTTAAATCTATATCTGCCTTAAATAGTAATTGTTTAATCAACAGTCTTGATGCATAATTATATTCTTTGTTCATACTCCTTGCAGACTTGAATAGACCACATAATTCCTGGGTTGCTTTCATTTCTGTAATTAGATCATGTGACGGATCCTTACTGTATTACAGTTGACTATAGTTGCTCCTCTCCTCCCCCCTTTAAATTCTAAAATGGTTTCTCATGAAGACTTATATTATAACAGCCCAGTTTAAAAAGGAGCCCTGAGTATTTAGATTTAATCCTTACTCTTTCAACTGATAATTTACTTGGGAGTAAGTGGTTTTACTGGTGCTCTATCCTTTCAGAGTTGAGAGTTCTTGTCCTCCTTTTGAACTCCTCTCTTCCCCAAAGAAAATCCTTCTTGACCACATGGAAACACACTATTTGAACCTCTAGAAGTCAATATTGTCCTTATAGAAGTGATATTTAAGGCTCAAACTGAACAAAAAATAATATGCTGGGATTTTATTTTCTGACCATCTATGGCATCATGGAGAAGAAGGAAGTAATTTTCCTTATTAGAAAGAACAGGTTTGTCTCCACAAATTTATTTTACTTGCCTGGATTTATCCTATAAAAATAAGAGCTGCACATGAAATAATTAGGTCACTGCTGAAGTCTATTTTCTAATTGGACTTTGTTTGTCTCACACAATATGCCTGATTTTCTTTGGGTCTGGGCTGGAAATATGATTGCTTAGCCAGTCTGGCTCTTCTAATTTCCTTTGTCTGTCATGTCCTCCTGCTCATTATCCTCCAGATTTCATTTCCTCAAATTCTTATAGTTTTTAATATTTTTCTTATTTTTGTTACTGAGGTATGCAAAATTGCTAAGGCACTGTTGATTTTGGAACAATCAATGCAGTAGAAATTGGAAGGAATGATTGGAGGTTGAAGAGAGAGCATAGATTATTTATACTTAAAGGTCAAATAATCAGGCTTTTCTTTTCCATCAAATTTCAAAATTATGTCTAAGTTTGCACTGCTACTCCTTGGTCTTCTTCACTTCACTCATTTCTTATTTTCTTTCCTAATCATGGAGAATCTGTGTTTCTGATTGCCTCTTCTTACCCATAAACTACCTCATTTTGCTGTTTTGATCCAGCTATGTATTTTAATCCACCATTGAAAACCCTATGAATAGCAGAGAAGCACTGACAATAGTGTTTCGCTTGTTGCACATAGCATCTCTGAGTTGGACACAGACTTCATGGCACCTAACGACCACAACAACATATGTTTTATTGAGTTTTACCACCATATCCTACCTACACTTTGTAACTGCCAGTCTTTTAAAAATTCCTTTATTCTTTTGGGTATTTGCAAGATCTCCCAAATTATACCTGCACAATTAATTTCTGCAGTTTTGTTCGCTTTTCCAGATTACCCATGCAAATGCTGAATTAAATGTGACATGCTATATTTACAGATTAATAATTATGCTGTATTAGTAGATCTTTGTCTTATTTTGGCTGGAGAATTCTGAGCTCAATTCCTCTCCTCTTCACTGAGAGATCAATTATGTACCTTATATTTGTGTATTTTTCAAGATTTAGAATCATACATAATCACGCAAAAGTAATCTGAAATAATCTGAAATACATTTCCTTGACATCAAAATGTCAAAGTTATGCCAAGTAAGGGCTACTAAGAAAACAGAAATTGCTTTTAGTCTTTTATTAGCGAGAATACGATACAGGCAACTGGTTATGCAGGTAAAATGGAACAACCTGAGAGGAGATAGTGAAGCATTCCCTGCAGTGGGAATGGCTAGAAGCTACTCTAGCCCTAGGGTAGGTGGACCATGTGAGTGGATGGTATAGCCAGAGCCAGAGCTGTGGCTCCAGGTAGAGCTGGGAACTGGGAGCCCAGAAGAGTGGGTTGTCTGTTGGAGCAATACTGTCGAGGAGAGGTGACACTGCCCAAGTTGCCACCAGGGCAGGGAGAGGAAAGGATACAAACTTAGCTCCTTTCTCTTACTGGCAAGTCTTTTAGCTCCCAGTGGCTGATCTCACATGGAAGCCACTTGGCAAGAGATCTAGCTCCCAAAAGAACAGATTAGAGCAGAGAGAGTGTGGAAGGTGGAGCTGAGAGCAAAGAGACAAATGACCAACACAAACCCAGTCGGGTGTGCTGAGGAAACCTGGCCCAAAGTCCTTCCCACAACTGTCTACTCTGTGAGCCTGCCAATTCATCTTTAGCCATTGCCTGCCTCCCCAGCCCATTCTGAACACACCAATGGTCTTCTGAAAATAGGGATTCCCCTTTTGCAGGATGACCCCTACTTCCAGCCTTCCAGGCTGGGCTCTGTAGGACTTTTCTCATCTGCATTTCCATAGCAGCTCGGATCCAGGTTTAGTTAACATTTGTTTAGCTTCTACTCTTTGTCAAAGGGAAGGAAATGACTACCTATTAAGCTATAGATGCTAGCCTGGGAATTTTGGATAGCTTCACTTACTATGTAATTCTCTAGTACTATTCTCATAGGCTCAACAAAGGGAAGCAGCTGTGTCACGGTGACGCAATGTGGCTAGAATTGGACCCAGGTCTGTTTGACAAGTCTTGTTTCTGCTACACCATGTTACCCTCCTGCCTTTATTAATGCTCAGAGAAAATAAATGATTTACTGAAGTTCACATGCTTGGTAAGAGCTGCCTGACAATTCGAATAATCTGTTTTAGGTTTAGGAAATTTCTCTTGTAGTCATATTTTAGCAAGATCCCACCCACTTATTCTCAGTTCCATTCCTATTTTCTCTGTGATGCTCCCTGATCTGGAAATCCTACATCAAGTTCTCCTTTCTCTGAACTTCTCTGGCACACCTTATCTATATATGTGGTCTCATTGCATTTCTAAGTGCTTTGTTGTTGTTGTTGTTGTTAGGTGCCATCGAGTCATGTCCGACTCATAGCGACCCTCATATAGGGTTTTCAATGGCAGATTGTTTCAGGATTGCCTTGGGAGTGGGTTGCCATGTCCTTCTCCCATTTTTGCGGTGCTGGGAATTGAACTCAGGACCTCAGAGACTGCAGAGCAGTGCTCTACCAACTGAGCTAAATCCCAGCCCCAAGTGCTTTATAGAAGGGCGTAAATTCTGTTACATTGTAAATAGTAACAACACTGGCTTACATTTTTCTTCTGTCACTTCATAAAAATCCCATTCTAGTGACATAGTTAACATTTAATGACTTAACTGTCCACCTATTTTTAGGGAAGTGATAAGCTCATGACATTTTAGAGGAACTTCTTTTAATGTACATAAGAATCACCTGGGTAATATTATTAAAATGCAGATTTTGATTCAGCAGTTCTGGAGTGGGGCCTGGGATTCTGTTTTCCTTCCAAGATTCTAGGTGATGCAGTTAATCCAGGTACCATACTCTGGGTAGTAAGCCTAGAATAGAGATACATGTCAAAGGCAGCTGAAAACTCACCAACCACATTCATCAAGCAGACACGAGGAACAGACTCTGGAGTTCCAGGATATTTTATCCTTAATATTTTTGTCTATCAGAGTTGATCTCTGCCCCACTGTGTAATCCCAATGTTAACATACTCAAATCTAAGAAAATGGAAGTGATTGGCAGATCAAATCAAGGGTCCTAATGTTGGAAGATGACACATGAGAAGGGATTTATATTTTATTAGTAAAAGTAAATGAAGTGGGGACAGGGCTGGCACTAAGTGTTGTATGGTCAAGAAATATTTTCTTTTTTTCTTTTTTCCTAGTACCTGCAGTTGATCCTGGAACCTCACAATGCTGTTGTTGTTGTTGTTAGGTGCCATCGAGTCAGTATCTGACTCATAGCGACCCTCATGGGGTTTTCAATGGCTGACTATTTCTGGATTGCCTTGGGAGTGGATTGCCAGGTCCTTCTCCTATTTTTTCGGTGCTGGGAATTGAACTCAGGACCTCAGAGACTGCAGCAAAGTGCTATACCAACTGAGCTAAATCCCAGCCCTCACATGCTAGGGAAGTGTTTTACCATGGAACTGTACCCTAGCACCTGTTTTATTTGTTTGTTTTTACTTTGAAACAGGGTCTTGCTAAATTGTCCAGGCTGCCTGTGGCCTTGAACTTGTGCTCCTCCTGCCTCAGCTTCCTGGGCAGCTGGGATAATAGGTGGGAGCCATCCCTGAGCTGTTCTTGAAAGGCAGAAAGGGAAGGCTGCTTTTAGGCTCAGCTCTGCCTTCATGGTGGTCTCCATAGAGGACAAGGTAGGAATTCTGGGTGGTGGTTTAGGGCATATTTTGAAAGATGCTTTTGGTGTGCTGTGGTGGCTCAAGTTTCTTGTTCTCTTTTACCAACTTTGACCTGGAATAAAGGGCAAAGAAATCATTTCTAAGAGAGGAAGGATGATAGATGATGATGTGTATATCACCCTCCATTCCACATGCATGCACAGCTACCATGTGCTTTTGGTACCTGCTATACTAAAATTGGGGAAGCTAGCAAGTACTCCTCACTCAGCCACCTCCCCTAACCATGAGTTGGAAGGAAGGTGGAAATTTCTCTCAGGGGGCAGGTGTGCTTGTCTCCAGGGCCATGGAGTGGAATGCTGTGAGCACATTGTTGACATTGTTGACTCCCTTTTAAGGATTCCTCGAGAAGAATGAGAAGAAGATGACCACTTCTTTCTCTAACACCTCTCCCTGGGTCTCACAGAGGTCTGCTGAGGGTCCTCTGTGACTGTTAGAATATAGCAGAATGTTTTAATAGTATTCCAGATTTATCTGAGGTATTGGCCAGAATCAAGCTTTTTCCATTTTGAAAAATCAATACCATATTTCCTATAACTCAATCTCCTTGTCTTTCTCCTAAATCCCTATTGCTGATGAGAATTAATCATCACTGCCTTTGTCAGAGATTTAACTCTCTATTAGCCATACCATCTGCTGTAGATCTTTCAGCCTTATTTTAGGATTTTAATGAAGTTTTTTTTTTTATTTATTCATTTTATATTTCTTATACCAACCATCACACCAAGGACTTAACTCAGGTTTCTTTCAACCATCTGGAAGAGGATTGTATCAAACTCATGTACACTGTTGATTTTGGAAGAGGAACAAGATTTTTTTTTTGAAGATTTACACAGTTTTCCTTCATTAATCATGTTTCAGAATATCCTAGCCCACTGTTTAATTTTATTTGCAATATAGTATTCCCTAACAACAAAAACTAGAAATTTTCATTGATCTTGACATTTGGGGGTGGTTAATTTTGGAAAACATTGAGATGATAGAGTGGGGCAGGATGAGATTAATTCTGATAGACATAAATATTAAGGATAAAGTATTACCACTCTCCTGGTTGTCTTTAGGAATTTCTGATTTTGAATGTGGCTAAGTACATTGTGTCTGTACTCTGTTTTAGAAAAGACTGTAAGTCCCTTGGATATTGAGATCTTGTATTTTTATCCATGTCTCTAATATGTGGCATATGAGTGCTCAATAAATATCAGATAAATGAATCAATGAATGACTGGTTGATCTATGTTAGGGTCTAGCAAATAGGAGCCCTTCTGAATTCTGCAAAGGACTAGTAAGGCGGTGCAGGAAAATCTTTTTCTTCATAAAAGCAGGCCAGTTTCTGTGAGGTTAATATTTTTGAGACTTTCTAGTTTGTTCCTTTTGTCCCTCCTTATTTATATACAAGCAAGGCCACTCCATTTCGGGGGGGAGAGATTTGATTCTATGTAGAAACCCAAACTTGATTTACAATTTCTGTTTCTGGAGAAACATCTCACCCCTCAATGCAGAGGAAACTGCAAAAGGAGACACGGCCACAGAAAGGACATGACTTTGGAGTTGGGTAGAAGTGGATATGAGTGCTGGCCTTCCCTCTTCCCTGTGGTGAGAACCTTGAGCCTATTACTAGGGCCGAGTCTGTAAAATGAGGATATTAATGAAGAACAGATGAGATAACATACTGTGTCATTAAAAGGCCTCCAAGGGCCTGCCTAGCCCAGTCCTTACCCCCTGTCTTTCTCCCACCACTCTCTGAATTTCATCCACATTGCCTTTTCTCAGTTCCTTAAGAGTTCCAAGCTCCTATGCACCCACCACAGGGCCATTGCACATATCCCTCTGTGTTCCCCACTGTTTGTCTAGTTAGGTCCTATTCATGCTTCAGAGCTCAGCCAGAGCATAACCTCCTCAAGGAAGCCTTCCCTAATCTCCTCCAGTTATGTGAGATCCCCTAAAAGGGGCACTTCATAAGACTTCCCATAATTATGGCCCAAAATAATAATCGTAATTCATCATGCAATTCCTCCTACCCCTTCCACCCACAAGATTATACCCTCCAGGGGAGGGGTGGTGGTGCCTACCTCCCTAATCTGTATCTGTAATGTTTAGCAGAGGGCCTGTCACAAAGTAGGAGCTTAACACCTGATGTTGGATGAATGAATAAATGAATGAGGTAGTGACTATGAGGGGGCTGGGATTTAGCTCAGTTGGTAGAGCACTGCGCTGCAGTCTCTGAGGTCCCATTCCCAGCACCACAAAAATGGGAGAAGGGCCTGGCAATCCACTCCCATGGCAATCCTGAAACAGCCATTGAAAACCCTAAGAGGGTCGCTATAAGTCGGATACTGACTCCATGGCACCTAACAACACCACCAACAACAGTGACTATGAAACTCCAAACACAATTTAGGAGCACAGTGATGTTCATTTCCATCCCACCCTCCTGGCTGCTTTCATTTCTGAAACTTTTGACTGGGAGAGTCAGACAAATCTAAAGGGGTCATGATCTGAATGGGGAGCAGCATCTTGACCTCCTTCACGTGTTCTAAACATTTCTTCCTTGGCCATTCCTCTCAGTTCTTGATTCTCAAGCCTCACCCTGTAACAGCATCCCCTGGGTAGTTTTCCTGCAGGAAAACTTTTAATCATGGTAGGCTGGGTCCTGTTAATCAGCATTTTAAATGCTTTCTTGGGGGTTGTAACATGCAGCTGGGATTGAAAACCACTGCTTTGGATAAAGATTTATTTTGAAATGACTTGTTAAAGTGCAAGAACCTTTTTGGCTGTATAAGTCATCATATGTCAGTTGGAACAGGGGAAACATCTCAGCATTGACCAGCACTTTTGGTTGACTAGATGGTCCTGAGGAAGGGAAGGAAGAGAGAGCAATCAGAAGGATGGTAAACGCCCAGAGTGTGTGCAAGTCCAGGGTGGGCATGACCAAGTGGCGCCCTGCAAAAGTGAACCTCGTCTTGTTCCCAACTCTGCCAGGACAAGCCTTGTCCAAATATGCGGGAGCTCTTATTGCTGTGGAGTAAATCATGGTGGGATAGTCCTGGATGTGACTTTTCCCAGGTGAAAAGTGTTGGAATGGGCTTCGGATGTGGGAACAGCTTCAAGGACATGGCCCCCAGAAGGTGCTAAAGAAGGAGGGGTTTAATGTGCTATGGCAGAGGATTTTGAAAGCCAGTTGGCAAGATTCTGGGAAAGAATAAGCAAACTTTGTCTTCAAAGAATGAATTTGTAGAGTCTTAAGAAAAAAAAAAAAAGGAAAATGGAAAAAATATAGAATAATAATTCGGGGCATAAAAGCTCCCCAGTGCTACAGAAATGCTAAATCTTAATACTATTTAAGCAGGGGCTGGTAAATGATGGTGTGTAGGCCAAATCCTGCCCGCTTCCTGTTTTTGTATGGCTTCTGGGCTAAGGATGGTTTTTATAGTTTCAAATAGCTGAAAAATAATCAAAAGAAGGATAATATTTCATGACCCATGAAAATTATATGAAATTCAAATTTTAGTGTTCATAAATAAAATGTTATTGGAACACAGCCACTCTCATTCATTTATGTATTTGCTGATGGCTGCTTTCCCTTCCACCAGGGCAGAATGGAGCAGTGGCTATAGTTATGTAGTTCACAAAGCTGGTAATATTTACCATCTGGTCCTTTAAGGGTCAAAGTTGCTGGCTCAAGAATCAGATGAAGATCTGACTTGACTGGTTAACCATGGGTGGAAAAGAGGAGTGAGTGAAAAAAGCAAGGAGGGTAAAATATTGTAAGGTTGCTTACGAAGTGCTTGGTACTTTATGTATGTTGCCAACTTTAATTCTCTCAACAATCTTGAGGTAGAGTCAGGGTCCCGGAAAGCACCAGTGTACATTCAAATTAAGAGAGTTGGGTGAGGGCCAATTGATGGACTGTCTGCAAAGCAAGAGCAGTGGTAGGCATCCATGAAGGTAATGCTTGGAACAAAGAAGCTGTTGCCATCTCTAGGCCTGAAGGGTGGAGGGAAGAAAGGAGCTTCCAGAATTCCGAGTGAAAAGAGATGCAGATGGGGCCACCTTGAGAGCAGCAACTTTTAGTTGAGGGGCATAGCAAGTCAGAGAGAACCCTATAGAGAGCAAGCCAAGGGCATAAATATCTTACCTAGCAAGACTCTTATCAAAAAAAAAAAAAAAGAAGAAAGAAAGAATTTGCTATGTTTAAATATAATTAATGCATTTCTAATAAGTTTTTTTCATGATATCTCTGGTTTTCATTCTATAAATTATTCATAAAATTACTCAGACATATAAAGAGACAAAAAGGCAAAAAGGGTCCATCAGACACAAATGGCAAATAGTGAGAACTACTGCTGGTATACTAAGGATTAAAGACTCAATTAAATTTGTCTATTTTATCACTATCACCTTCACCAGAGTCCAAATTCAGCAAGTTTTTGTTCTGAAAAGAAGACCACATCCTATGTTCCATGGGACAATAAGGACTCCTAGGCACTAGCAGACTTTCCATCATCACCCCCAGTAAAGAAGAGTATTCGTGTACCTTCCTACTACCATGCAAAAAACAGGATGTGTGGCCCTGACATGGCCAGTCACACAGTGAGCCTGATTCCTGGAGGACATGTGGACACAGCACCCAGCCTGCCACCATGGATCACTGACTGTTCTTTCTGACCACCATCCACTTCTGCTGAATTGCACAAGATTGGCAACCATTAAAAGACTTGGAAATACACCTCTCGTGCCTTTGAAGAGCTCAACCTTTTCAAAAGAAGAAAGGGAGAAAGATACATCTCAGTGGTACCTTTATCCCTTCTGATTAAAGGCTATGACTTTGAAAGATGAAGGAGACAATGGAATGTGACCATCTGGCTAGAAGAGGGAATATCTGTGAAAAAAATATCATACAACAGAACACAAAAAGGACATAAAGGAGACAGAAAAAGGAAACTGGTAGGGAAGGAATTTCTCCACTAACTCTGAAGGAAAAAAAAAAAAAACCTAAGAAAATGAGTAAAGAAGAAAACTCAGACTTTCGGATTTCTATGTATATCAATTTTTAAACATTTTTAATGAGTAAATATTATCTCCCAGGTTTGTCTAATCTAA
Source organism: Pedetes capensis (assembly GCA_007922755.1). NCBI lineage: Eukaryota > Metazoa > Chordata > Mammalia > Rodentia > Pedetidae > Pedetes > Pedetes capensis. The sequence goes on from VMDO01001298.1 coordinate 170,375, forward strand.
AAGAGAAATTTCTAGCCACAGGAGTTATCCCATAGTGGAGAGAAAAATGACCCCAGGACTGTAGTTGGTCCCCATGATTACATGTGTGCACCACACACATAGGTTGCCAACTGCATTTTATTATTCCATATTTTCCTGGTTTAGAGGGTACAGATATTTAAAATTGGCATCTTCCTTTGAATGCCATTAACTGGTCATCAACTCTTGCACATGATTCTGAACTATACCCATCTTGTAAATACTGATTTGTGATTTCAAATATGTCTCTAAAGGTTTAGCTTATCATTACTTCTGATTTTATCTTCTTGCAATTATATCATCAAAGTATAATACTTTTGAAAATTCTGATGGCTCATAGTTTAAGAAAGGGGCACACATCTTTATTTCATAATTGCAAAATATTTTCACGTTTAGATTTAGGAACATCATGAGAATCACTAACATAGTTGCTCTAGTTGGCTTTCACATTATCTATTTTGGTCATTCGCCTTTCTATTCATACCTTCCTGTCCACTTATGACCCATTTCAAGAGAATTTTGTTGCATAATCATTATATGAGATAAAAGAATATTCTCACGTCTTCTTAGCAAAGCAAGATGGTTCAGGTTCTGATCAGAAAACATTGTATGATGAAGTTCTTCCTGTTGAGTGACTAATTTGTTGAGAAACCTATATTTCATTTTTTTGTCCTTTGAAATATGATGCCAACTCCTTGAGTCCAGACTTTGAGGAAATTCATCTAGTTATCATCATCAGAAAATTCATAGTCTGAGATTTTGCTTGTATGAAATCTCTTGGGGTTATATTATGATTTGTCTGATAATTGTGAAATACTTTCCTCTATAAACTTCCTTATTTTACCATTATTCTCATAAAATAAAAATTATGAATGCTCATCCATATCCACTGAAAAATGGAAAACTACAAAGATAGTGTCTTCAGTCTTCTTTTCAACCTTCTTGAATGATGCTATAATATTTGAGGCAGGACAACGTGAAAACAGAAGGGTGATGTAATAGTGATGATTTGTCTCATTATTGCATCAACTTTTTAGGAAATTCTATCATTTTCCATTTCACATTATTTTAGTGTTTTTAGGCATAGTTAGGAATAATTGGTGAATAATGATCAAATCACACCTAGGATGATGAATCACAAAATGTTTCAAGGTATAGGAAAAATAAAACCACTAAGATTCTATAATATAGCTTATATTTACAAAACAATTGAAAGGTAGATTGAGTTTTATTTTCTCTTATCCTATTTTTCATTAATTTATTTTGAGATGAGGTCTTGCTATATAACCCAGGCTGGCCTTGAACTTGTGATCTGACTGCCTCAGCTCCTGAGTAGCTGCAATTACAGGCAATAGCCATGGAACCCACCTCTCCTTCTCCTCCTCTTTTCTTCCTCTTTTCTCCTCCTCCTCGTTCTCCTCCTCCTTTTTCTATTAAAAAAACAAAAAACAATGTCTCAATGTATAGCCCAGGCTGGCCTTGAACTTACAATTCTTCTGCCTCAGCCACACAGCTTCTTTAATTATGTTTTAGATTTTCTAGGTGTTTGTAGAATTGTTTTCTGCAAGTTGGGTGAAGGAAAGAGAATTCTAACTATATATACTATCCAAATACCTTTACAAATAAAATATACAGACAAGCATTAACATTCTATTCTAATAACAAGCATTAACATTCTATTCTATTACACTGAGGTGAGAAAACAGAGTATGTCTAGGCATTAGAATGATGTCCATTATTTGAGTGGAAGATAAAATGCTACTGTCAGAGGTAATTATTTTTAGGGTTAGGGCATAATTAGAGTACAGAGCAACATGTGTCTTGGAGCTGCGGTTCCTGTCTGGGCCAGCTGAGGGCAGTCATTCTGGTGAGCCATTGCCCAGCTTCTGCTCCAAATGTCTGGTGAATGAACTGTCATTTTGAGCAATTAGGAGAATGAGTATCTCTAGCACTCAGAGGGCCCACTAAGGGTGAAGAATGACAGAAAACACCCAGATTGCTTATTTATTGTTTCTTAATGTGGTCCTGAGACTATTTGAGGTAACTGCTAGAAATGTAGATTCTAGTGCCCCACCCTGACTCACTGAGAAATCCCTCATATAAAGCTGAAAATCACCACTCTGTTGGCTTCTCTTCAAGTGGAAGAATGGAGTGGAGAACCATAGAAGAAACCCGACCAAGATTTAACGTCAGGGTTTATAGGATGGTTATGGTTGCGTAGGCTCTGATGGAGGATCCAGGAAACAGAAATGCAAATAAAGAGGTCAAATGAAGAGCTCTCTCAGGAGATGGTTGACTTCCTAGACTAGTTGGAAATACAAAAAAGTGTCAGCACAGGGGAGGAGATGGCAGGAACTTAGGAGGCCTGAGGCAAGAAAGGCACTGGGTGGAGCAGTAGACCTGGCAAGAGGGCTCAGGGGGTACCACATGGGCTGGAATAAAGAAGTGCTGTACTATAGCAGCAATAACCTTTCCTTCATGTGTCCGTGGCTGGAAGGTTGGACTTGCAAGTCCCGTTTCCCGCCAGGCATTTCCAAGTACTTGCAGTCACAGGAGATCCTGTTGCAAATCCAACACCCAAGTTTCCGCCTTAGGGAGCTGTGTTCAGGGGAGGTTTTTTCTCAGGGTGCTCAACAAACAGGTTTGCTATATGGGATTGATCAACGTGAAACCTATCCTGCTGACTTCCTAGCCCATGGGGCCAAGAGTATTTCAAGTATTGGGGTACAGCCAGGAGCAGTGGCACATGCCTATAATCTCAGTGATTTGGGAGTCAGAGGCAGGAGGATCACAAGCTCAAGGCTAGAGGCAGCCTGCATAACTTAGCAAGAACCCATCTCAAGATAAAGAGAAAGGGGCTAGGGGTGCAGCCCAGTGGCAAAGTCCAGTGAGCAAAACAAATGGCCCAGGCTGAGAAGAGAATCAAGCAAGGGTGCGCTAGCATGTGTTTATACACAGGTACATGCCATGTAAGCTTGGAGAGGGCAGTCTACTGAGGGCTTTGAAAGTTTGGAATTTATCCTGAGGGCAATAGAGAGCCACAGAAAGGTTTTAAGCTATAGAGCAATATGATCAGATTTATGATGAGTGTAGAAAGTACTACGGCTGGGGTGGTTAATTTGATCATATTAACCAGAGAATCTGAAGTGGGGCAAGTTAGATGCTTCCTCATTTTTTTACTGAGACAACACACACACACACACACACACACACACACACACGCACACACAGACATGTTTTAAGGAATTCCATGGTGCTTCTTTGCCCCTTAAGTCACATACTAGCTTTGGCCCTCATTCTCCCTATTCTCTCCTACTTACCTTTTCTGATATTGGTCAGGGAAACAAAGATTCTTCCTCTAATTCCAAACAGGTAAGGAGAAGGAATATTCTTGGAGTGAATTCATCTTTTGGAATTTTCTCTCATATTCTTTCAAATTTGAAAAGCAGTTATTACAAAAGCGGTATAAATGCTAATGGCTTAAAAAGTTGTAGTGAATTTTCTCATTTTTAAAAGAAAGAAACAGAGTAAAAATAAGCCATGAACTAGTAAAATTGCTTCCCTACAAGAGTCTGTGGGAGCCAAGCCCAAGGGAGAGGGAAGAGGACGAGACTTTCCTGAATGTAACTTTTTATTTGCTTTTGAGTTTTAAGCCATGATGATGGTTTACAGATCCAAAAATAAAATGAAATCAGCAAGGATAGAAAAGAAGATGAAACTTAGATGGGAAGGATGGCGGGGGGAAGCATAGGGGAGTGTAAGGGGTAACCTATATGGATAATGTTTATCAAAATGCATATATGGAAATGTCACAATGAAAAGCATGTCAAAATGAATCACGTTAAGATGTACATTAAAAATTTCTAATAAAAAAAGAGTGAAGTCAAACAAAACAAAACAACAAAAAATAACTTAATTTTATATCAAATAGAAAAAAAATCACACATTAGAAAGATTACTTAAGCTGGGCATGGTAGTGCACGCCTGTCACCCCAGTGACTTGGGAGGCAAAGGCAAGAGGATTCCAAATTCGAGACCAGAGGCAGTATGTGTAATTTAGTGAGACCCTGCCTCAAAAAGTAAAAAAATGGGCTGGGGGTGCAGCTCAGTGGTACAGCACTTGCAAAGCATGTAAGCATGAGGCCCTGGGTTCAACTCCTAGTACCACAAAAGAAAAAAAAAAAGAAAGATTACTCAAATGACTTTTGAACAAAGTATTGTATACCCCCAATGTGATATTTTTTGAGGACAAAAATTAAGCTGTAAAGAACTCTTGAATTTTATTTAATAAGTTGTTGGTAGTGTATACTGCAGGACAGAGCAAATGAGTAAAAGTATTGGGGTTCTTGGGAACCTGAGTTCTCACTGCCAGAGGAGGTAAGTGCCAGTAGGCTGTGAGGTGATGATTTTTGCCTGAATTGGTTATTACTATGAGGGCTACAAAATGGCAATTCTCTATTTCTAAATTTCTTCCTCATTTATTAGTTGACAATCTTTTGTAAAGAAGAGCTTTCACTTCCGTTAGGTTTCAATATAAAATGGCCCCCATAGGCTCATATGTTGCATGCTTGGTCCTCAGTTGATGCATCTATTTTGAGAGGTTCTGGAAATTGGGAAGTGAGTCCTAACCAGAGGAAGCAGGTCACTGGGGGTAGGTCCTTGGGAATATTTTATCCCTGGCCACTTACTGTTTCTTTCTCTCTGCTTCCTTCTGCCATAAGGTGAACAGCTTCCTCCTCTATACACTCCCACTGCCATGATGTTCTGCCCAAGCACATGGGGCCAAGCAACATCGGTGGAACCCTCTGAAACCATGAGCCACAAGAAATCTTTCCTACTTTTAGGTCATGTCAGGCATCCTGTCACAGAGATAAGGAAGCTAAGTGGTTTACCTTTCTCGTTCCTACTTTTATTTTTTAAATATCAGATTATATATTCTTTTTCCTCCCAATGCGTTATAACCATTTCTGTCATTCATAATTTTGATGCTTGAATTATTTCAGTTTTCCCACTAGGAATCCCTTTAATCTGCACCGTGTACCCTCTTGACGTATCTCCATTATAGAAATAAATTTTTGGAAAAAATAATGAGTTTGTACTGCTCTTACTAACACCAATCCAATACCTCAAAACAAAGAGTAAATCAAAAAGGAGATGAAAATAAAATGACATGTCAACAAATGCAACATGAGATCTTTGAGTAAACTCTGGAGTTACCATATATATGTATACACATGTCAGTTACATGAGATTATGTTGTTGTGGTTGTTGTTGTTGTTAGATGCCATTGAGTTGGTGTCCGACTCATAGAGACCCTATGTACAACAGGTGAAACACTATTGTCAGTGCTTCTCTGCTCTTCATAGGGTTTTCAATGGCTGATTGTTTTTGAGGAGTGGGTTGCCGGGTCCTTCTCCCAAGCCTACAGCACCTGGTATTCCCAGCGGTCTCCCATCCAAGTACTAACCAGGGGGGACCTTGCTTAACTTCTGAGATCTGACACCACAGTGGTATGGCTGCAGGCCATGAGACTATATGGGGACAATAATTGGAGAACTTAGAAAAAAACTGCCTGCAGCTGTAGCCCTGTGGCATCGGGTCCCGTCAGATCTCGGAAGCTAAGCAGGGTCGGGCCTGGTTAGTACCTGGATGGGAGACCGCCAGGGAACACCAGAAGCTGTAGGCTTGGGAGAAGGACCTGGCAACCCCCTCCCAAAAATCAACCTGCCACTGAAAACCCTATGAACAGCAGAGAAGCACTGACAATAGTGTTTCCCCTGTTGTACAGAGGGTCGCTGTGAGTCGGATACCGATTCGACGGCACCTAACAACAACAACAACAACAGAAAAAAACTATATATTAAAAAATAATACCATATTAATTTTTGAGTATGATCATTGTATTGTGGAAATAAAGAAAATATGTTTTCTTCTTTTGAGATACTTTAGTATGCAGGGTTAGGGTTTAGTTCAGTTGGTAGAGTGCCACTCTGTGCTCTTTAAGGCCCTGGGTTTCATTCCCTACCACTGCAAAAGTGGGAGAAAGATGTGGCAATCCATTCCTAAAGCAATCCTGAAAAACAATCAGTTATCGAAAACCCTATGCATGACAGAGAAGCACTGACATAGTGCCAGCAACGACACAGTATTGGGGAGTGTTTCATTCTGTTGTACATAGGTTTGCTAAGAGTTGTACCGAACTCAATTGCACCTAATAACAACAACAATAACAACAACAACAACAACAACAACAACCTTAGTATACAGGAGTGAAGTATGCGAAGCTAAAGCAACCAATTTCCAAATAATTTAGAAAAATGCATATATGTGTATATAGAGAAATAGAGCAAATTTGAGATAATATGAACAATTACGGTATGTGGGAAGCACCATTTGAGTGTTATTGTGCTGTTCTTGCAACTTCTTTCCAAGTTAGAAAGTTTTCAAAATAAGTTGGGGCAGGAGAACATGTTGGGCTAAATGAGGATGGCCCTCTATGGAAGGGCTGGGGCTGGGCTACAAACATTAACATCTGCAGGGCATCCTCCAGAGGAGTCCCAGAGGGAAGGGCCCCACAGGAATGTGGCTAGAGGCAAGTGGCAGAAATCAGCCTATCTAGGGCACAGTTCACTCACACCACTCTGGGACACGCAGGCCTTGGGGATGTCACGACATTTGCTTTAAGCACATATATAACATCATTTCATTTCACACCCACCACTTCACACATACGAAATTAAGGTCATGTTACAGCACCAGAACAAGCCCAATCATTCACTGGGAGGCACGTTTATTGGCTCATCTGGCAAGATGGGTTTTAGTCCAGAGCTCTTCACGAGTGACTTCAATTCCTCCCCGTGACTCTTGCCATGGAATAACAGGGCAATGACTGTGGGACAATATATCTCAGGTATCTGAGGATCAGCAGTGCGGGTTATTTTCTGTCAAGTATGACTTTGTGGTTTTTATCCGAGGCTTACTTACCACACAGCTTCACACAGAAACAGGTTTGCTGCCCCACCTCCCTTCTTGCCCCCGCCTTCCCCAGCCCCAGATGCAGATTTGTATTCCTGGCATCCTGCTCCTGTTCGATGAATTTTAGGAGGCTCCAATTCTCATTTTTGTCCCGGGAGTAAAAGCAGCAACTGCTCTAAACTGATAACAACACGATTTCGCTGCCCTATAGACAGTCATTTAAACTCCCTAATAATATGTGGCCACTGACTTGAAATTCAAGCAATGGAAATGACATCATTATCAGCCAACTCTTTATGATGAAAAATGACCCCCATTAGGAAACAATCTGAACCCAAGGAAACTTTGGTGATCAATCATTACAATTATAATGTGCTGGTCTTTTATGTAAATCCAACCCACAGTGAAGCCTGGTTTGGGTGGGGGAGTTGGCAGAGGAGAAATCCAGTGGAAAAAGAACATTAGTACAATGTAATTAAGCAAAAGGGAAAGCTTCAGATAATATATGCTTCTCAGGGGACCCTTGCATGCCTTAGGGATCCTGACAGATCTAAGCTGAAAGGGTTGCATCATCATCATTAAAAGCACTTGTTAAATGCCCAGAGCTACACAGAAATGAGCTGGGCTTTGTGCTGTGGGAAGTAAGTTGCAACAGGCCAGGGCCCTCCCTCAAGGAATGTGAGCCCTCAGTGGGGCGCCTGGTTGATGGGGAGTGAGCAATGGTGTCTATTCACTGTAGGGAAGCCATCACCATCACCCAAAGATAATGTCACAGCTCTGGAGTGCCTGACTTGTCTTTCGTGACTACTCAGTTCTTTCTGCTCATTTGTCCCTTTCAAAACTATATTGCCAGTCACAGGAGTGACAGAGTAGGAGATAGACAGAAGTAGGCTTGTCATCATCCACCTGCAGGAAGATGTTTTTCAGAGAGCAGTGGAGGTGGACACTTGCGCCATGAGTCTTATTATCTCAGGACACATGGGACTGCCCATGGGCAGCTTCATCTGTCCACAAGGGGTCCTTAGAGTTTGTATTCTCCCTATTCTTCCCTCAGAGCATGGAGGAAGGAGTGTGTGGGAACATATGTGAGAAGATGCAACAGAGATAAAAAAGGACAAAGACGTAATTGGTGTGGCTGCATTGGCCCCAGAAAACTGCGGAGAACAGACTTCACAAGCTGTCTCTGGGTGGCCTATACCATTGGCACGTGAAAAGGGCAAGGGAGTGAGATCTCAGCTTGGCTCAGTCAGCCCTGACTAGGACTCCAGAGGTTGCAGGCCCAGCCACAGGATGCTGGCCCTGGGCTAGCAAGTGTTCTGAGCATGATCTTCACATCTATACCGAGTCCTCTTCAACCCTATTTTTTTCTAGAAAGAAATGTCTTTTCGATTCTGCCTATGCAACTTCTCATACATGCATTTGTATCTCAGAATCAGCTCAGGTGATAAAAGCCTGTCCTACTTCTTCCTCTTCTTTTCAATACTCTCCTGCATGATGCAAACGAACCATTTCCACCTGTAGATCAATAATCCTGGCATTTCCCTCGAGGAGCATCCACCTTTTATTGGAGACACCTGCTCCTGAAAGGCAGCACATTAACCCCTGTGTGGATAGTGATTTGGGTTCGTTCTTATACGGCAGCTGAAAGCAGGTTTCAAAAGAACAGAAGGGAGCTGTAGCCCAGAGAACAAGGTGCTGGCCCAGCAGAACAGAGAAGGAAGAGCCTGGTGGGGCAGGGGGGATGTGGACCCTGAAGGGTAACTAACATCTACGTGACTCCATGTTGACTGGGAGTCAGACATTGTTCTAAGCCTTCATGTCAATCATGCCACAACCACCTCAGGGGCCATGTGGGAGCTGGCATCAGACCCTTTTGAGAAGAGGAATCTGAGGCTCAGAGAGGTTAAGTGCTTTGCATGTGATGGCATGGTAGGCCAGCAGAGCTCGGATTCAACCTTGCTAGTCTTTCAACACTCATCTTTCACCATCCTCCTCCTCCAGAGAGGAGGAGCACTGTGAGGCAGAAGCTTCCAGGGAAGGAGGTCCACACTGCTGTCCCCTCAGCCCTGCCTGCAGCCTAAGGTACCTGTCTTATCTCTGTTATATTAAAGATATGCCATAGAGGTGGCAGGAGGCCACGTGCCATCCGGAGACCATAGGTTTGCCAGCAGAGGCCTGGCTGTGCTCTGGTGATGCCAACCTTGGAGCAGCTGTGGGATCTTACCTTTGGCATTAGCCAAGAGTCCTCCCTGAGTCACCTTTGGACTTTTACAGTGCCAGCAGATTCCTAATCTGACCCACTAGGGCATGTTAAACATTGCTGGCAAATGCCCAGGGGATTTATTCCCAGAGATCAATGAGACCATATCTTGGGATCAACAGACATCACTGGGCATGCTCCAGCTGACTTTCCCTGTAGTCCAGAGCCCCATCAGTTCAGTCAGCTCAGTGAGTGTGGTGTTGGTGGTGTGTTGCTGGGGTGGGGGCAGACTGTGCTTTCCGCATTAGAAACATTACTTCATTCGGGGTTGAACATGAAGAAAGTCAACCATTTTGGAACATATCCTCAAATATAGTGTTCTTTCTTGTTTCCCCGCTGATATCCCATTGAGTTGCTGTCCCTGTGCTCCCCAGGGTCAAGGAGCCAGGCTGTCTGGGAGGCTATGGGTGGTGGCCCTGACTTATTGTGAATGTTCGCTTTTAGCCTCATAGCTTCAGGTCTGGTTGGGGAAGGGATATGGGGGACATTTTGAGATAATCATTTCATGTTGTTGTTGTTAGGTGCCATCGAGTTGGTATCCAACTCATAGCAACCCTACGTACAGCAGGCGAAACACACTGTTAGTGCTTCTCTGCTGTTCATAGGGTTTTCAATGGCGGATTGGTTTTCGGGAATGGGTTGCTGGGTCAGTCTCCCAAATCATTTCGTAGCTATGGTTTAAATCTGCCTTCTCTGATGAATAAGTCTTATGTGGTTACCAGGAGTCAGTGAGTAATTGTTTTCAGTCTTTGTTCTTCAGTTGTGGAAAGCAGGGAGAGTGAAACAAACATCACTGCACCTATTTTGACTGTGCTCATAAGCGTTGCTCTTTTGACCATCTCAGGACTTTTTTCCTCACTTAACAAAGAGAGGGGCCATGAGGACTCTGAAAATGTATCAGAAGGGACAAAATAATTCATTGTGTCTGTAAATACAGAATTTGTGTAGAGGAACCAATCTATCTCGTTTGTAAAATCCCTGCTCATTTTTACCTTTGGTGAGAATATTATTTTGTGTCTGTGCTCTATGGGACATATTATCATTAAGATTGCCATGGTATTTGTGTTCAATGGGCTCACTGTTCATGTCCAGTTTTATTCCAAAGCTGAAGAATGAAGAACCCCTCAGAAATTCTTGGACTCTGTTTCTTTCCATTAAGTTCTTTCACATATGGTTGCATATTCATGACCAAATTTTAAAATGAGGGATTTTTCATGTCTCATTTAACTTTCATCCCTCCTCGGAGACTACACATTGGGCAGATTTCTAATAAGAGGTAGACTGGATTGGTGAGTGCTGGGTGATGAGTGTGTCAGGGATTGTGGTGACCAATCCTCAGTGGATAGAAAAAGGTGAAAAGTGTTGTGCAATGAACACTGGGCTCAGGAGACCTGGGAGCAAGAAATAACTCAGGCATTAGCTGAGTGACTGTGGACTTGAGTTAAAACTTTCCAAACATCAGCATCTTATGTTTTCAGTAGAGACAATAATACTTACCTTGAAAGGTTTGGAGGAGGATCCTATAATATAAAGTATGAGGAGGTGCACTGGGAACTATAAAATCTTACACGCATGTAAATTGTAGCTCTAGGACTTAAGTTGGATCAAATAGTTCTTAAAGAAAGACGGTCTAAATCTGGAGCTTTGTTAAACTGATATATCTTATTGATTTTTCTCCTAATGGGGTTTAATCTGTACTCTGTTGTCTTGTGTTTAAAATTTCAAGATACAGGCTAGTTAAAAAGGCCTGTGCTTTAAAGTTGGGCAGGGCCCCTCACCTTGCTATGCTAATGGAGAGACCGCTTAGAGCCCAAGTACTCCTCATGGTAATCCAAGCAGCATGTGTGTATCCTGGTCAGGCAGTGCCTGCCTGATTGCCTGGTGGACTCCTCACTGCCCCCACTTCCCACCCGGGCTAGGCCACCTTCATCTCTGCCCAGGTTGTAGAAGCCTGGGGCTGTGGTCACAGCTGTGCTGAGTCTGCAGGACTTTCAGAGGAGAGGTGGTTTGGCATTTGGGGAATTATTATAATTTCTCCCACTTATTAGGTGTTTACTGCCTGCCAGGTGCTGATCTAACCATTTTATGTGCATTACTCCATTAACGCAGCAGCCCTGTTGGATAGGAATTATCACCACCTCCAGTTTACAGATAAGGAAACTGAGCTCAAAGAGCTTTCAGTCAATTGCCCTGGGTCAGCAGTTAATACAGTGGGGGTCAGGCATCCTGTGTGGGTCTAACTCCAAAGGCTTCTCTTAGTCTAGAATGCTGCCCAATGTCTGGCTGGGCTAAGACTGACAGAGCAGCTATTGCCTCAAATCAACCGAGTGGCAGACTTGGCCCTGGGGAGTCAGCTCCTCTTGCTGGAGGAAAGACAGGCAGAAGATTGGGACTGTGTGTGGCTTCCATCTTGTGACACTGATGTGCCAGACCCAGCATCAGTCCCAAACTGGAAATGTCACAGGCTGATTCAACATGGCTTAGATTGGCTGTACCTAGTCCATATGTACTGTGGGTGCCTTTCATTCAAAATCTGCCTATTAAATGTGCAATTGACCATTTACAACATTTATTTTCCAAATAGCTGTACCTATTTTTTTCTTTTTGGCTGTTTAAAGTGGGGAGTGGAGTGAGCTACAGATCATTTCAACTCTTCCTTTTGATCTTTGTGATTCTGACTTCCTACTGTTCTTAATGTACAAGTTATTATCTTAAAAATTGAAATGGAGAGAGAGGAAGAGAGAGAAAGAAAGAGAGAAAGAGTCCACTCAAGCAAGGAAAGGGCAGAAAAGGAATGGGGAAAACTAAATATGATCCAGGGTTGAGTATAGTATCATGAAACCAAAGACTTGAACATCTTCTCCACCCACCCAATACCATACCATAAATCTTTACATTACATTCTGTTAAATGTGTCAGAAATGCAACTGTGCTTGCAAATAATTGCTGCCATTGAAGGAATCCGCCTTGGCATATCCATTTGAGCTCAAAATAACTCATGTAACCTAAGAGTAAATCAGTGACTGGACACTCAGTGCCAAGCATAATCTCAAGCAACATTTAACTAGGTTCAATATTTATTTCCCTGCTTTGAGTCACTTTGAAATGATCTGGACTCAGTTCAGACAGGACTAGCCCTAATTTTATGGTGCTCTTGGAATCCTTCCAGCAACACGAGGGCTCAGATGTCAGGGAGTTCCAGAAAAATGAGATCTCTCACAGATTTCACAATTTAAGTCCCCCTCCCTCCAACATTTTACAACATGAGGGCCTTTTGACTGAAGATGTGACTTTTTGAGAGAGATTTGAGCACCCTTACGAAGCAGCTTCAGACACACTCTAACATATACCTTGTCCCGAGGGATGAGGAAGGTAAAGTTAACCTGGTTAACAGCTTGAATAAATACAAAAATCTCAGAATAACTATAAATAGGAAAAGAGGCAAATAATTTACCATTTCTCAAAACATGATATTTCTCCAACAATTATGGAATCCAGATTTGGGAAGCTTCAAGCCACATTAAAACAGCAGATCAGACTGCAGCAAGTTTGATGGATACAGGGACATGTCAAATAAATAGCAGCCAATTCTCAAGCTTTTGTATCTCAAATGCTCAATCAATAGAAAACCAACCAACTTTAGTATACACCAGAGATAAATCTTAAGATGGCAGGATTGACTTACAGCTCTCTCTTAGAGGGGTATCGAACTGACTTTGAGTGACCTCACACTCAGCCTAACATTTATTATGAAAGTCTGACTTGGTTAAGTAAAAGTGATTGATATCCTCTTTTAAAATGCAGCCTTTCATATTTTTTCGTTGGGGAAAAGACTCAAAGACCTCACTCATAAAACATTTTCATTTCTCTAATTTCTCCTTAATCTACAAATGGTTAGCTTTTATTCAGCATAATAGCAGGAATTCTGGAGTCTCTGAAGTCTAGGTTCATATATTAGGAACATCATTTATTAGCTATTGAGCAAGTTTTTAGGCTTCTCTAAGGCACACATTCTTTGTCTATAGAATTGGGGGACTTTAATGAGATAATATATTTAAAACAATTAAGGTATCCAAGCACATACTCAAGAAATACTAGTCATATTATTTTTACAATAATTATCATTATCATCATTTAAGTTAGTTTGACTCATGACTTCTTAATGTCATATACCAGTATGCTATTAGCAGAGGCAATAACAATAACAACAACTACTACTATAGATGCCTTTTGTTGATCTCTACCAGCTACTAGGTGGATACTCAGCTCAGTGACTTAAATATGTTCTTTCATTTGATTCTCACAAAACCTTCTGAAGTAGATGTTACCATTATCCCAATTGTTAGAAATGAGGAAACTGAGGCTTAGAGAAATAAATGGAATTGTTTAAGATCACACAGTTGGTCAAGATCCAAACACACTATAGTATACTGGCCTCCATGTCCCAAGTCACATAGAATATTGTTAATTGTCTTATAGCCTTAGAGGAACAGAAAACTCTAATAATTTGGGAGGAGTCACTTTATGTCTCTGGACCTTGGGCTTTTTCATCTGTCAAATGAAAAAGTCAGAGTAGATCACAATAGATATTTTCACATTCCAGGATTATAATGGAGGCAGTTGTTGAGAAAGTCAAACTTGGGAAAATGTATAAATAGGATTTTATAAATGTTGAAATAGAGCTTGTGTGTATGTATGGCGTGTTCTGCGTGGCCACTTTTTCCTGTTAGGGTTGAAGGAGAAATGTCATCGTGCTTTCTATAATGCCTTAGTCCCCCGTATTTTTAAAGCTAGCCTTTCTAACGGCTGTGGAGGAAGCTGCCCGCTTACCCAGACACGTTGTCTGCAGTGTACGTGGCTGGTCTTGCATAAGTAGCATAATCTTTAATTTGGATCAGTCTTCACTTCCTACTCCCAACCTTGATTCTTCTGAGGCGCTTAACAATAGCTCCTTCTTCCCAAATCCTAAAATAAATCCCCCTGCCATTCTGGGAATAATGTTGTAATTAAAAAGTTATTTACATTTGGTCCTCACACTTCAGGGTGGACAGAAAAAAAAAAGTGCTGATCACTGTTGGTGCAGGGTTAAGACGTTTAAAATATTTCACATCCTGGCCACAAAGTCAGCAATTTCCAGATATAGTCTGTTCTGAGGCTTGGCTTTCAGGGTGGAGGTGGTGGACAAGGCTAGGAAGAGGTGGCTGGTGGGTGGCAGGGTCTAAAGGTGATAGAAGGGACTCTGAACCTCACGTTTTGGCTGGAACTAAGCCCAGGGTGTTTCCTGATGACCTGCTGTGGTGGCCCAGGGCCATGACATAGACAGTGCCCTGGTTCTGGGCTCTCATTCCTTCCCTTGAACTAACTTTCTGCTGGGCCTGGCCTCCTGACTGCCTGTTTATCCTGGGAGTTTGAAGGTATAGAAATATTGTATATGCTGGGTTGGTTCTTCAAGAGTAATCAGGACATTGCTACACTTTGACCATCTACGTTTTGGGAATTCAAGCTAAAGAATAAAATGAGAGAGAGAAAAAGTCATATGCCTTCAGTTCCTGGGACTAGCACCTTTATGTTTGCTCATGTAGACACTAATCTGTCAGGAGGCTCATCTGATCTACTCTGAAATTTCAATACAGCATAGATTATTGGAGGAAAAATTAGAATTAAGCAGCTAAATTGACTTTAAGACTACTCATCAGTTATATGGCCAAATTAGAAAAAAAATTAAATGTGTTTGCTTTAATTGACTTACATGTATAGACACAGATCAAGTCATGGCTCAGCAGGGACATAAGGGAGTCCCGGCTGCCACCTCATGCCTCTGCCAATTCAAGGACTATTAACAGAAACTCGCTATTGGATGAGGCATTTTAGGGATGTGATGGGGGTAGAAGTTGGTGGTGTGTTTTATGGTGTTTCAACATCACTTATCAGAAACCAAGAAAACTCTTAAGCTGAAATTCATTAGCCTTGGCTTTGATGGTTTGCACCTAACCATTAAAAGTCAGTAGAAAGTCACTCAGGGTTGGCTTTTTCCACAGGAGGATCATTAAACAAGATTTGCTGTCCTTTAAAAATTATTTACCTAAATATGACTTAGGTTTTCAGGGAAAATGTACAAAGAAAATAAGAATGGCTGTTTTTCCTGAGATCTCCCTAAACCTTCCAGTTCAAATCTTGTCAGAGATTTTTAGCAAACCTGTTTTTCAGGGATTTGAAATCTGCTCATAAAAATTAACTGCAGGCTTTTATGCAAGTTAAAAACAGATTTCATGTGGTTCTTTTAAAATCTTATAGGTCTTTAAAAGAAGGTCTAATAAAAATATAGCTTCCTAGATACCTTTTCCTGCAGCTGCACAGCCTGTTTGTTTAAGGACCCATTACAGCTCAGCAGCTCAGCTTACCCCGCCCCTCAATCCCAGAAGCACAAAATATTTCTGGTTTTATTCAGAGCCATCGATGGAAAATGCCAGCTGTTCTTTTTTTTTTTTCTATTAAAAATTGAATTAAGAGCTCAGGAAAGGTATAAGATAGCTTTGCAGCGCAGAGCCTGAATTCCTGTGCAGATCTCTGGGGAGCTGGTATTTCAACATATGCTCAAGAACAAATCACAGGGTCCTTTGGGCCACAGAACAGAGAACCAATCTTGTTCTTCTCAGCTTTGGAAGCCAGACCTGCCACATAGCACATCCTTATTTCTTTTGGCCTCAGTCTCAACAGAAGATGTGCCTCCAAGACCATATATAATTTACCTGTCCAGGGTCACCTGGCCCAATGGGAAGCTGAGAAAATACCCATGTGGTTGTGGTCTGCTTCGTTCATTCCCAAGAGAGGGGGAAGCCACCGGGACTCCCGGCTGGGGACAACCCTTTTTGACTGTGAAGTACAACCTTTTCCTGTGCTTTTGCCTTATCTTTGAGTGAGATGTCAATGCCCTAACTCATGCAGCATTATGGGAACACAGCAAGACTGGCTCCTTGGTAGGAGGAGAAGGTACATTACAGAAGTCACAAAGATTCATGCTTTTACTTATTCATTCAAATATTTAGTGAACATGTACCATGCACGGGGTACAGTTCTGAACTAAGTTAAAGTTATGGTGGGTGGCAGGTTATGAGTTATGTTAAAGTTACGAACCAAGAGATACAAGCTTTGGCCTCATGGATCTTGAGCCTTCGAGTGAAGAGGATCACACAGTGACAGTACAGTGTGTGAGTTTGTCCTATGGTAGGGTGTTGTGGGGCATCTAACCCAGGGCAGGGTGGAGTTTATGGAAAGCTTCCTGAAGGGAGTAACTCCTGGGTGAGGTCAGGAAATAGACACAAATGAGGGCATTGGTAAATAATTACATTGAATAATTCCTTTCCAAGATAAAGGTTTTGATGACTATAATTTAATCCAAAAAGATATAACTTTCTAAGATGTAGCCCGGGGTCCTTCCATTCTTACTGTTTCTTGGAGGAAGGTGGTATTTTATTCCCTAACATCCAGGGTAGTCTCAATAGAGCTTTGTCTCCTTTATGATCAAAACCCAAAAGATTAGACTACAAAACGTCCATGCTCAGATCCCTGCCCCACCTATTGTTATTTCTTACATAGAACTGATCTGATCACTGCTGCTCTTGCCTGGGTTGTGAATGTCTAATATGATGAACTAGAGAGGCTTCTTGGGAAAGTGACCCATTCCCTGCATATTGCTTTAACTGTGGAATAAGAATTAGCTAGTATGTGGGATCAGAAGGGGTTCTTCTCCCAAAGCCAAGACAGACCCAAACGATGTTGTTATTGTATTGTTAGGTGCTGTCGAATTGGGTGCGACTCATAGCGACCCTCATAGGGTTTTCAATGGCTGATTGTTTCGGGATTGCTTTGGGAGTGGATTGCCAGGTCCTTCTCCCATCAAATGATGTTACCTTTTAAATAAAGCAAAGCTTCCACAGCTTGAGAACCTCACCCTCTGTGACCCAGCTAGAACTTAGCCATAGCATGTGTTACAAGTTCATCAGTTTCCTCAGGGGATGCTCACATCCCCTCTACTCCTGTAACTTTATTTCTCATTTCAACAGGCTTGGGCATCTTATTTCCCAGATCCCAGTATGTTAGATGCCACAAGCAAAGAAAGGGGAAGGATGAAAGTGTTGACTTCTAGAGGTGGCCAGGAGAAAGAGCAGACAATGGGGTAATAGCGGAAGAGGAGAGGGAGACCTGAAACTGATTGAAAAATTTCAAAAGTAGGAAAGCGCTGGCCAAGTGGGCTGAGGGAGGAGAGTCTGTGAGAACTTTGGGTTTTTCCCTCTGCAATGAGTCTTGGATTCTGCTGCTGGCATTTTGTCCAGTTAAAAAGTGTGTTAAGTAGTTTGCTAATTTTGAATTGACATGAATATTATTGTAATTTGGGATAAGAAAGGATTTCCCAAAGTCACTTGAGAAATCATTGCAAAGGTGTGACTCTTCTTGATAACAGAGGTAGAACCCTATTAAGCCCTTTTATTTAAAGGCAAGTCACATGGCTCAATGGATAAGCCGCAAATTATATGAATAAAACCGATTTCTGCACTGTTTCTGGCTTTTTCCTCTGACCTTGAACAAAATTCTCTCCTCTCATTCTTTTTTCTGTAAATTGGGTTGGTAGCCTTGAGAAACTTCTAAGTAATACACTTGTGAGATGGAAGTGTAAAAACATGGAAATGCTAGGTGTGGGGATGCATCCCTGAAATCCAGGCCTTGGGAGTCTGAAGTGGGAGGATGCAAGCTCAAGGCCAGTCCAGGCTATGTGGTGAGTTCAAAACTCTCTCAAACTAACAGTAGCAAACAAACAACCCCCCCCAAAACAAAAAACAACCCCCCAAAAGAACAACAATACAATTAAACAAAACAACCAGATCAAACACAACAGAAACTTCCCCCAGAGATTTCTAAAAATATATGGTATATATTTTTATGCAGTTTGGGAAAAGAAACTCAGGCTATCGAATGAATCTAAAATGACATCTAGAAGGTAATTTGAGAATCAAGGAGTGTTTGATCATCATATAGTTGGGGAGACTGAGGCATGGCAAGGCAAATTAACATGGCTGAAGGTCTATATGAAGGGCAATGCTGGAATCACTATGAAGCCCTTTGGATCCTGAGATACTGTTTTTTCCATTAGCTTGTGACACTATCATTAAATTTGTATGCCATTCGAACCAGTTGACCCACCCTTTAATTTTTATGCATCTTCTAAATTTTATTTATGACATGTTGGAACTCTTCTCTTGACACTGCATTTGAAATTATTTTATGGCTAGATCTTTGAAGGTTTGCAATGCAGTGGCCTCTTAATAGCAGGTCAGTCAGAAAGACTTTTATTTGGCACTGGTTCTCAATGATCTAACTGAGCTATTTAAAGTTTAGCAAGAGAGCCCAGTAAACCGCTGAAGTTCTGCCCTGGAACTGATTGGCTGATCTTGGATCCCTAGAGAATAGTTATTGCCACAGCCACATCACCTTTGTGGCAGTGATGCTACATCTCCTATGGATTTCTCTGATACTGTGTGTGTGCCAGACTTTGTATGGCCTTGCTCATTACTGAAAATCTCAGTGAACCTCAGCAAGATGATTTATTGGCTATTGAGGGCACTTGCCACACACCACCACCACCTTGCCCTCCTCTCTCTATACACCCCAGTTCAGATGGGTTGTTCTTGTAAAGTCCTTTGAGGGCTTCAAAGAAAAATATACATCTATTCATTGTGCATCCATCCACAAATATTAGGTATCTACAAAGTGCCTGACCTTGTCCTAGACAAAATGGACAGTATACATACATAGAATAAGTGATCCCCATTCATCAGAGGGGTAAGTTCCATTGTGCAGTGAGGCACAAGCACAGAATAAAATATAAAAAGATATAAAAATAATACCAGGCCAGGATATTTTGAGGAAGCCCAAAGAATAGAATGTGGAAGAGGGAAAGATCACAGGCTTTCTGATGACAGATCTGGGCTCAGTTTCCATCCCTGCCACCTACTAGCTATGTTGCTGCAGTTTCCTCAAATGTAAAATAGGTCAGGCTAGCTGTGAAGATTAAATAAGACACTAGGAAAACTGCTCAGCATAGGACCTGGCATATAGTGAGTGCTTGATCAGTGCCTAACAGTTTGTTGTTATTATGATAGAGATTATAACTGCCATAAGTGAAAGGGGAGCTCAGTGGAGCTGGAATGAGAGAAGGTGGCCCATCAGTTTCGAAGAGGGTCCTTGAAAGCAAGGCAAAGTGAGACAAAGATGGGGTTAGAAGAAAGGTCCCCAGACAGTGCCAGGAAATCAAGAGTCTGCAGCAGCAAAGAGGGCCTTTGGGGGAATGTTAGGAGAGGTGTCTGCAAGGGAGTGTAAGGTGTGGAGGATGAAGGGCCACCAGATTTTGGCCCATGGTAGTCTTCATTCATCTCCTCTCTGGGACAGCACTCCCAAGCACTGGTCTGCATTCTCTCGTCCACAGCCCAGCAGGAGCTTTGAAAATCTTCACTTCTGCCATATTCAAGTAGATAAGGCTCAGATGAGGACCTCTTGTCTGCAGTAGGTGATCCAATGCCTAATACAGAGAATCTTTTATTGTCTTTGTTGTTGTAGAAAGAGGTGGGTATACCACATATTTTAACCTAGAAGAAAGAGCTGGCCAATAACAAAAAGATCATGGAAACAAAACAGTGTCTGGCATTTTCTAATATAATTACCCCCTCTCCTTCCAGCAGTCCTTGTAAAGTTCTGCTCATTTATGACCTTGGAAATCCTATGATGATCTTAACACCAGACAATCACCCCCTTCTCACTCCCCTGAAAGGATTCAAGGAATGTTTCTTTGTCTGTTAGTGTATTTTCAGTTTAGCTTCTATAGCAATTATCTTTTTCTGCTATTTTTTACTAATTACATATTGTGGTAAGCTTCCTCTACCCACAGAAAACCCAAAAGGCATTAGTTGTCTCCATTACCATTCATAGGCCTGCTTAGCTGAATGGGAAGAGGACTGCTACAGCCAAATTGCTATTTCTAAAGAATGATATGTATCCCTTGAGAATTTCTAAAGTGTGTTTCTTGATAGCCTCACTAAGAAAAGAAGTGATAGTATGTTTCCCATCTAAATAGGTATGGAAAGCTCCTTGCAAATGAGTTTCTGAAGATAGGGGTTAATGGAATCTGGTACCTGGCTGTGTAGTTAGTGCTTTACTTAAAAGGAGGTAATGGGAATAGCTCAGTTCCTAACATCCACTCATAGCAGCCCCTCCCTCTTTTATTTTGTTTTAAAAAGGAATTAATGTAATCTTTGTGGTGTCATTGTAGCTCCTTAAGTCATGGAGAGTAGCCTGTAAGATCCATTCCTCATAAACTCATATATTAGTTACCAATGGGAGAGAACAAATGATTTGGTGCAAAGACATTGCCTCATCCTCCCTTTCCTTCCTTGATGATTCATGCTGTGCAAACAGAGAAAATAGGATGTCATTTACCCATTCACTTCTTTAGGGTGCACAGAGTTGCCCAAAAACAGTATGTAGGGGATTGTTCTGATTTTAAATTTGTTTGCAAGTTGGTATTATTTAGTTTATTTGTTCTATTTAAAAAAATAATTGTTTATTTTGCAGTATTGCCTTCAGGTGCAAAGACAAAGATGAATATTTTCTAACAAATGAGTTGTTAAATAGCAATAGTGATTCAGCATATTGTTTAAAGAAGGAAAATGGTGTCCCTTGTTGTTCCCATGGGGAAAGGGTAATGAAAATGAAGGACTCCCCAAACTCCATGTCTATTTGAGAAGCACGAGGATTCTACATTATTATTTAAAATGTTGGTGCCCTTAATCTAATGTGATTTTTAGCTACTCAACCCAAGCTAGCCCCAAACAAGTCAGCAGACCTGTGATTGGGAAAGATGCAGCTCCTCTTTCTGAATATGTTAGTGTTTATCCTGCTATGGGGAGGGTTGGGGTGGACGGGTTCTCAGATTCTGCTTGTAGCTAAAATGTTGTTGTTGTTGTTGTTAGGTGCTGTTGAGTTGTCTCTGACTCATAGCGACCCTCATAGGGTTTTCAATGGGTGACTGTTGGAATTGCCTCTGGAGTGGATTGCCACATCCTTCTCCTATTTTTGTGGTGCTGGGAATAGAACTCGGGGCCTCAGAGAGGGAGGCCTTTAAGCGGAGGTTTTGAGAGGATGTTATAGTCCTAATTCACTAGCATTCCTTAAGAAATAAAAAGAAGTGTTCCCTTTCTTATTAGGGGTGACATAAAAGTCACCCCAAGCCTCTCTCAGAGAAACCATCTGCCCCATCAGATTGGGATCCTGTCTACAAAAGTGTTAATGGTGAAAGAAATCTTAAGGATAGGGCCATTAGAGGATAAAAAAACAAAACACAAAATTTTAGAATTCAGCTATTTTGTGCATAAAACAAGCCAGGCTTTGGTTTTAATTCCTCCCTCTCTTTTGTCTCTCTTTCAATCACTAGTCTCTGGGAAAACAAACAATTGTTAGTGCTGCAGCCCTTTTTGGGTAAATATTAAGAATCACTCCTAGATTTAGGCTTATACCCAAAGCTGGTTATTCCATTTTTAAAGATTCTTATGTCATGAAGATTCTTGAAGCAATTTCCTTTATAAGAACACACTTTGGTCAGTTTCTCAATTTGTCACATCCTGGTGTTGATTCACTACAATTGCTTTGAAGTCTTTCCTTCTCCCTTGCTTTTCTGATTATTTATATTTTGCTTTTTCCCTTCTAATCATTTTTATCTTTGTTTTTACTCTCTGCCCTGTGTTGTAGTAACTTTGAGTTATTTCTGTGGCTTCTATCATTTTCCTTGCAGTAATTTTTTATTAGTAATTTTTAATGTACAACTTAATGAGTTTTGTTATGACACTCCCATACATGCGTGCATGCATGTGACTGCACAATGCTCATGTCTGTCATTTTTGTACTCAGCAGAACACATCAGGTCCCCCATCTCCGAGGTTATGTCTCATATCTCTAGATTAATGTGTCTGTAGGAAAACATAACTTCTTGCTGTAACTAGGAAAGGCTCCTGTGTACAATTACAAAAGAAAGTGGATCCGTAAAGAATGTACTTACCTATTAAAAGCCCATCATATATCAATTGGTACAACATTTTTGGGAAAACAATTAGACAATATCTAAAATGCAGGAAAATGAACTCAGTAATTTCATTGCTAGGGATTTATCTTATTGATATAAACCTGCAAATATTTAATAAATTGATGAATTTCACATAAACCTGGTAATTTTCTGATTAGGGATTTATTTGGTAATATACGCCTGTAATTCCTGTGTGTATGGAAATTTACATGTAGGCATTTTACTGAACATTTTTTGAATAGAATAGAAATTAGTCAGGCATGGTGGTTCATGCCTATAATCTCAGAGACCTGGGAGGCTGAGGCAGGAGGATTGAGGGTTTGAGGCTAGAGGCAGCCTGTGCAAGTTATCGAGACCCTTTTTCAAAATTTAGAAAAAGGGGTTTGGGGGTGTGGCTCAATAGTGGAGCACTTGCTTAGCATGTGCAAGGCCCTGACTTCAAACTCCCAGTACTAAAAACATTCAAAGCAACTTATATCTTATGGAATAGTACTGAATAAGTAAAATGTGAAATAAACATACATTATAATGCTATATAGTAGATAAAAGGAAATAGATCTAATTAGGCTGATATGGGAACATATAGTATGGATCATGTGAATCAAAAAGTTTCAGAATGAAAATGAAAACACAAGTTACCAAATTTGTAGAATGCAACAAAAGCAGTGCTTAAAGGGCATTTTATAGCATTAAACATATGTATTAGAAAAAAGTGATCTAAAAACACCTAAGCTCCTACCTTAATAGAGTAGAAAAAGAAGAATAAGTTAATTGCAAAGTAAGCAGAAGAAATGGAATAGGAACAGAAATGAATAAAACTGAAAATAGGAAATCAATAGAGAAAATCAGTGAAACCAAAATCAGTTTTTCTAAAAAAGATCAATGAAATCAATGAGCTTCTAGTCAGGTTAACAAGAAAAAGAGAGAGAAGACACAATTACTAGCATCAGAAATGAAGGAGGGGTATCACTACAGAGCCCATGGACATTAAAGGGCTAATAAATACTATGAATAATTCTTTGCCTATAAATTTAATAACTAGATGAAATGGATTAATTTCTTAAGACTCTTATCTGCTAAAACTCAAACAGAAGAAACAGATACTCAGAATATGCCTAAATCTATTAGACATTGAATTGTTATCTAATATCCTTCCAGAACAGAAATGACCAGGCTCAGATTGATCTACTGTTGAATTCTACCAAATAGTTAAGAAGGAATTATACCAATTCTGTAAATCACCTTCAGAAGATAGAAGCAGAGAGTATACCTCCTAACTCATTCTATGAGGCCAGCATTACTCTAATACCAAAACCAAAGACATTATAAGAGAAGAAAACTATAGGGCAATATCTTTCATGAACATACATGCAAAAATTCTCAACAAAATATTAGCAATTCAAATCCAACAATGAATTATAGGAAGAATTATATACCACAACCAAGCAGGATTTATCTCAACTATGTAAGGCTGGTCTAATATTTGGAAACATCAATCAATGTCATTCATCTCATCAACATGTTAAAGAATAATACTTATATGACTATATCAATAGATTGCAAAAAAGGATATGACAAAATCAAGCACCTATTCTTGATAAAAATTTTCAGTAAACTAATAATAGAGGGGAATTTCCTCAATGAGTATCTACAAAAACCCTTTAACTAGCAGTATACTTAGTGAGAAACTTAGAACTTTCTCATTAACATCAGGAATAAGACAAATCTCTTTTTATCACTGCTTCTCAACATCATACTGGAAGTCCTGGCTAATCTAATAAGATAAGAAAAAGAAATAAAAGATATTCAGATTGAGATGGGAGAAATAAAACTGTATTTGTTCTCAAATGACATGATTATTTATGTAGAAAATCCACAAGAACTGATGAAAAAAATTCTTGGATCTAATAAGTGATTATAGCAAAATAGCAGGATATCATTAACACAGAAAAGTCAATCACTCTTCTATATATCAGCAATGAATACATGGAATTTGAAATTAAAAACATAATACCATTTATATTAGTGTCCCCCCAAATGCAATATTTAAATATAAAGATAACTATATATATATATATATATATATATATATATATATATATATATGATCTATATGAGGAAAACTATAAAACTTTGATGCAAGAGATAAAGAAATAAATGGAGATATATAACACATTTAGGATAGGAAGGCTTAACATAGTCAAAATATCAGTTCCCACCAAATTGATCATAGATTCAATGTAATCATAATCAAAATTCTAGCAATTTATTTTGTGGATTTTGGCAAACTATTTCTAATGTTTACATGGAGAGGTAGAAGACCTAGAACAGTAAATACGGAACAGTGAAGGAGAAAAACAAAGTTGGAGGAGAGTCGCTACCTGACTTCAAGACATACTATAAAACTATAGTAATCAAGACACTGTGGTATTGACAAAAGAATAGACAAATTGATCAATGGAGTTGAATAGAGAGCCCAGAAACAGATCCATATAAATATAGTCACCTGATCTCTGACATGAGGAAGACAAAACAAAAAAATAAACACCCCCCCCAAAAAAAAAACCAATGAAGAAAAGGTAGTCTTTTCAACAAATGTGGTTGTTATTATGTGCTGTCGAGTTGGTATCTGACTCATTGTTGTTGTTGTTAGGTGCCATCAAGTCAGTATCCGACTCATAGCGACCCTCAGAGGGTTTTCAATGGCTGACTGTTTCGGGATTGCCTTGGGAGTGGATTGCCAGGTCCTTCTCCCACTTTTGCGGTACTGGGAATTGAACTCGGGACCTCAGAGACTGCAGTGCAGCGCTCTACCAACTGAGCCAAATCCCAGCCCCATCTGACTCATAGCAACCCTATATAGAACAGGTGGAACAGCATTGTTACTGCTTCTCTGCTATTCATAGGGTTTTCAATGGGAGATTGTGTTTTGGGAGTGGGATGCTGGGTTCTTCTCCCAAGCCTACAGCACCTGGTCCCAGGTAGTCTCCCATCCAAGTACTAACCAGGCGCAACCCTGCTTAGCTTTTGAGATCTGATGGAATCAGACACTACCAGTGGTATGGCTGCAGGCCTTTCAACAAATATTTGTTGGATTGAGAATCAACATACAAAATAATGAATTTAGACATATACCTTACACTTTTTACAAAGATTAATTCAAAATGGGGCACAAACCAAAATGCATTCTCCTAGAAGCCAGAATAGGAGAAAATTTGGACAACCTGAAGTTTGGAAATGCCTTTATAGTTGCAATACCAAAGGCACACAGCTTGTGAAAAGAATTACTAAGCTGAATTTCATTAAAATAAAAAATTTCTACCATGTGAAAAATACTGTTATGAAATTGAGAAGACAAGCCATAGGCTGGGAGAATTCATTTGAAAAGATATTACTTGCTAAAGAACTATTTAACCCAAATTAACAAGGAACACTTGAAACTCGACTATAAGAAAATGATCTGATTTTAAAAAGTGGGCCAAAGACCTTAACAGATATCTCATTAAAGGAGAGATACAGGTGGTAAATAAGCATATGAAAAAATGTTTCATATTATATATTATCAAGAAAATTAAAACGACAATGAGGTACCACCACATATCCATTGGAATGCCAAAATCCAGACAGTGTCAATGCTGGACAGAATATGGAGCAACATGGGATAGCCACTTTGGAAGACAGCTTGAAAATTTATTACAAAATTAAACATACTCTTACTATATCACTCTCTAATTTTGTTCCTTGGTAATTACCCAAATGAGTTGAAAATTGTTGTCCAAACAAAAAATCTGTACAAAAATGTTTAAAGCAATTTTGTTCATAATAGCTGAAATTTGGAATCAACTGTTCTTCAGGTCAATGGATATATAAATTATGGTGAATCCAGACAATGACCTATAATACAGTGTAAAAAGAAATGAACTAGGTGGGAGTAGTGGTGCACTAGTGTAATCCCAGTGATTTAGGAGGCAAAGGTAGGATTGCAAGTTTGAGGCCAGAGACAGCTTGTGTAACTTAGTGAGACCCTGTCTCAAGATAAAATAAAAATACAGCAGGGGGTGCAGCTCAGTAGTAGCACACTTGCAAAAGTATGTACAAAGTCCTGGGTTCAATCCCCAAGTAGTGAACACAAAAGGTAAATCTATTTTAAAAGTTTCTGTGCACAAAAAATAATTTCACTTATGTTAAAAAGGAATGGCATAGTATTACACTGTGACCCAAAATAGAAAATAAGTATATATGAGCCCATAATGATATAAAGAAATGATTGAATACATAAATAAAAAAGGGAAAATATTTTTCCCTTCAGAAGAATTTTGAATAATCTATGTAGATGCTATCCTTTCTAGTAAAGGGTACTTAATTCCTTTTATCTTTTATATATACTGGGGTTAATGACATACTTCTGATGAATTGAGTATGGAAAGGGAAAAAGACTATAGTAGAGAAATCTAGTAGAGATGAGCTTAACCAGCTCATCAAAATTAATATCATTAGTGATAAACCATGTTAATAATATACATTTCCTAACATAATGGGATAAGAAGAACATTTTCCTCTTTGATATCTTTTCCTCAAACTTATAATTCCAATATAATCATCAGATAAACACCAGATAAAACCAAATTCAAAGATATTCTACCAAATATTTGCCCAATACTCTTCAAACTGTCTAGGCAATGGGGAAAAAAGTGACTAAGGAGGTATGACAACTAAATGCAATGTGAATTTTGGATGGAATCTTGGAATAGTGTAAAGGACATTCCTGAATAAAACTAGTAAAATGAGCAATAATAGACAAACATAAATTTCTTAGTTTTGACAAATGGGTTATGACTATGTAAAATATTAATAGAGGGATCTGTATGAAGGGTACAAAGGGATTCCCTTTAAGTTTTCTGTAAATCTAATAAAAAAATTCTAAAAAGGCTAAGGAGGAGTATGATAATACACATACATACAGAAATTTCTTGAAAGCTAGCCATGAAATTATTGGTACTGTTTACCCTGGATCAGTTGAATAGGGTAGAGAGATGGGAAGGGGAGGGAAAGGGGAACAGGAAGAAAGGAGGGAGAAGGACAATAGTAATTTTATATTTTCATTTTAGGCCTACATTTATGATTTGATTTCCTTTTGCCATATTTGACTTTTATAAGCCTACCATGATTATCAAACCACTGTCATCCTTCAATACCATTGAGCTCATTTTTCCAAAAGGGAAGGCATTTCATTTAGTCATTGTGCCTAACAATTATAGGCATATAACTGTACAATGGCTGAATTCAATATTTTTGCATACCGTACAATAAAAATTCTACCTTATATATCATATTCTTATGTTTTAAGTGTCTCTTAGATTATACAATGTGTCATTCTGTTAGTCATAGGGTGGAACCCGTCAAATTGTTGTTGGGTGCCATTGAGTCTGGTCTGACTCATAATGACCCTATGTGCAGCAGAAGGAAACACTCCTTGATTCTGTGCCAGGTACACAACCTTATTTATGTTTAAACCCATTGTTGCAGGCACTGTGTCAATCCATCTGGTGGAGGGTTTTCCTTATTTTTGTTCACCTGCCACTCTCCCAAACATGATGTCCTTCTCCAGGGATTGGTCTCTCCTAACTACATGTCCAAAATATGTAAGATGCATTCTAACCATCCTTGCTTCCCAGGAGCACTCTGGTTGCACTTCTTCTAGGACAGATCTATTGGTTCTTTTGGCAGTCCATGGCATATTCACTAATTGTCTCCAGCACCATGACTCAAAAGCATTAATTCTTCTCTTCTCTCTCTTGTTCAATGTCCAGCTGTCACAACCATATGATGTGACTGAAAATATCATGGCATGAGTCAGGCACATCTTCATCTTTAATGTGACATCTTTACTTTTCAATACTATAAAGAGCTCTTTTGCCACAGCTTTTCCCAAGGCAATGTGTCTTTTGATGTCTTGACTACTGTTTTCATGGGTGTTGATTGCAGAGCCAAGTAAAGCAAAATTGTGGACAACCATAATTTTTTTCCATTTATTGTGAAGTTGCATACATTTACTGAAATTCAGCTATGCCCTTTGGTAGTCAAAAACACTTATGTTCTGTCTTTATTCAATTTTTAAATTTAATTTTCCATTTAGGTTGCCACACTCAAATCAATGTAGTAATAACTGAGAAACTTTCAGTCCACATCAGCATCATCTTGATGTCATGGATTGGTTTTAAGGAGGACAACTTCTCTGTGAGAATCACTTCTAATTAGGTGTACAGGCAGAGGAGGAAATGATGATGTCAATTAAAGGATGTTAAACTTCCAGCCATCTAGAAAAGAATAAAATAGGTCATGAAAACTAAAGCCATTTGATATAATTTAGTTCACAATAGAAGTTGAAGCCCACTTACTCTTCCTCACAAAATATATTTATAATGCTCAAATAGTTGGTGGATAGCTGAAAATTCATGAGAATGCATATTAGAAAACAGTAGTACCATATAACTTGTCTGATCATTGTGCTTGGAAAGAGCAAGAATGGGATTATGCTTGATCAAAAAGGAGTAAGAATAAAGGGAATAAGACTAACATTGTCTACTTACATCTGAGCTAATTCTTTGTATGTTAATGGAGAGAAGGTCAAATGTGGAAAGTTATTTTGGTGGCTGGTTAAAGTCATTTAATTGTGTATTGAGCTCTGAAACAGAGTTAAAAATCAGATGTTTGTGAAAATTTGTCAAATTTCCATCATAAATCCTCTTTGTTTTGTTTTGTTTTTGTTTTATGGTTTGGACTGATTCTTTTGTTTCTTGGCTTCCTTGTGGGATTTAATGAGTATCTTGTAACTGGCTCTTTAAAAAATCTTTTCTGTCAATTTCTGTTTAATCCATAAACAATGAAATCATAGATTTAGGTTTACCATTTTATTGTTATTATTACTAGTTATTGTTACTGTTTCTCTGTTCTTTCTTCTTTCTCCCTTTTGGAATTTGGATTATTTTTTAAAATGCCAAATGTATTTTCACATATATCCCTGCATTTTTAGTGGTTATTCTTGAGATTATAGCATAAATTCTTAACTTTTCACAGTGTACTACTTAGAGTTAATATTATGCCACTTCCTGTAAAAGATACAAACCTTACCATTGTATGAATCTGTCTCCTCCTTTGTATTTTAGTTCTCACAGGTATTATGTTAATATACATTATGAGTCCCATGAGACAGGATTATGCTTTTTATTTAAGTAGCCTTATGAATTTTAAAGAAGGGGCAGAGATCTCTAATATTTACTTGGATATTTTAGATATTTTATATTCCTTTCTTTTTTCTTTTTTCTCTTTATTGATAAATATTGGTGGAATATGGAGTAATGCAGCATTTGCCTTTTCCATTATGGAATTATTATATCACTTTTGGTTACACTTTCATCAACTTACAAAGTTTATGGAAGCTTTTGATTAATATGTAGTAAAACTTGTATGCATTTATGGGTTATATTCCCCTATTTATCCCATGTACTCAGGAAGTTGCATCATTTACATTGAGATTATCTTTTCCTCCTTTGTCCCTTTACACTATTTTCCCTTCACTTCCCATCTTCCACAACCTTTGCTTCCATTTGCTAGTCCCCTCCCACCTTCTTTGTATTCTGCTTATAATTATACCTTCTTAGCTAAGTTAAATTTTTCACTTTTATATATCTACATATGTATAGGTTTTTTCTTCCTTTAAGAATCAGCTCTCACATATGAATGAGAGCATAAGATATTTCTGTTTTTGAGCCTGTGTTCATTCACTTAAGATGATATTCTTCAGTTCCCTTCATTTTGCTGCAATTGACATTATTTCACTCTTTTTTATTGTTGAATAATATTCCTTTGTGCATATGTACCATAATTTTTATAACCCATTCTTCTGTTGATGGGCATCTTGGTTGGTTCCATTCCTTGCTATTGTGAAGAGTGCTACATCAAATATGGAGATGGTGTCTCTGTGGTATGATGACTTGTCTCCCTTTGGGTATATTTCCAGAAGTGGTATAGCTAGATCATATGGAGTTCTACTTTTAGTTTTCTGAGGTATCCCCATATTGATTTCCAAAGTGGTTGAAATAATTTACAGTTCCACCAGCAATGTAAAAGAGTTCCTTTTCTCCACATCCTTGCCAGCATTTGTTATTATTTGTTTTGCTGATATTGGCCATCCTTACTGGAGTTAGATGGAATCTCAGAGTTGTTTTGATTTGCATTTCCCTAATGGCTAGAAATATTGAACATTTTTTCATGTATTTCTTAGCTCTATGAACTTCTTCATTTGAAAATTGTCTGTTCATTTCCTTTGCCCACTTGTATGTCAGGTTATTTTTTATCTTGGGATTTGCTTTCTTGAGTTCTTTGTAAATTCTAGAAATTAGTCCTCTGTCAGATGTGTAGGATGCAAAGATTTTCTCCCATTCAGTGGACTTTTCCTTAACTCTGTTGATTGTTTCCTTTGTTGTACAGAACTTTTTAATTTCATGTAATCCCATTTGTCAATTCTAGGTGTCATTTCCTCAGTGACTGGAGTCTTGCTAAGAAAATACTTTCCTATGCCTATGTGTTGGAGTGTCTAGTAGTTTTAAGATTTCTAGTTTTATGTTGAAGCCTCCTTTCCCTTTCAAGTTGAGTCTTATGAAAATTGAGAGTTACAGGTCTATTTTCACTTTTCTGCAGGTGGATATTCAATTTCCCCAATACTGTTTGTTGAAGAGGCTATCTTTTCTCCATTTTGATATCCTTAGCACCTTTGTCAAAGAACAGATGGCTTTAGTTGCATGGGTATATCTATGAATCTTCAATTCTGTTCCATTGTTTTTCAAGCCTAGTTTTGTGCCAATACCAAGCTGGTTTTGGTAATATAGCCCTATAGTATAATTTAGATCTCTACAAGGAAAACTTCAAAACATTAAAGAAAGAAATCACAAAGGATACTAGAAGATGGAAGGACCTCCCCGGCTCATGGATTGGAAGAATCAATGTTGTAAAAACGGTTATACTACCAAAAGCAATTTATAGATTTAATGTAATTCCTATTAAAATACCAATGACCACTTTGCAGAAATATCAAAAATAACCCAAAATTTCCTATGGAAACACAAAAGACCATATTTAACCAAAATAACCTTAAGCTGCAAAACTAATGCAGGTGGCATCATAATATTTGACTTTAAACTATACTACAGGGACTTATATTCCTTTCTATAAACTCCAGTTTTCATTTGGTATTATTTCCTTTCAACCTGCGGAATTTCTTTTAGCTCTTCTTATAGTTTGAATCAGCTGAAAACTTCTCTTCATTTTATTTTGTACCAGAATGTATTTATCTTCTTCAACCTTGGAAGATATTTTCACTGGATTTTAAACACAGGGTTAGTAGATTTTATATTTTGTTTCTTGGTTCTTTAAAAGATGTTGTTATGCTTTCTTCTAGCTTCTGTAATTTTTAGTAAGATGTCAGTATATTTGAATTATTGTTTCCCTGTCTGTAAAGCATTGCTTTATCTGACTCCTTTTAACATTTTCTCTGTATGTTTGGTTTTCAGCAATTTAACTATGAGACTATGCATAGTTTTCCTGTTTGGAATTCACTAAGTCTTTTGGATCTATAACCTTAAATCTTTTACCAAATTTGGAAGACTTTCATCCATTATACCTAAATTTTTTTAATGCTCACTCTCAATTCCATTCTTTTCCTGAGATTACAATAATAAATATATTAAAACTTTTATAATTATCCCATAGTGCAATGAGTTCATGATCTCTTCCATTTTCAACACTCTTTTTTCTCCGTCTTTCAGATTGTCTCATTTCTATTTGTGACTTCAAGTTTAATGATTCTTCTATATTACTCATCACAATTATTCAGTGAATTTTTAATTTGATATGTGGTCTTTTTCAGTCATAGATTTCTATTTAGTTCTTTTTTTATAGATTCCATTTCTAAGCAAACAGTTCCTGTCTTTAAGTGTAAGGATATTTTCCTTTATTTCATTAAGGATAGTTGTGATGATAATGATGATGATGATGATGATGATGATGATGGTGGTGGTGGTGCTGGGGAACGAGCCCAGGGCCTTGTGCATGGTATTCAAATATTCAACCACTGAGCTGCATCCTCAGTCCTGGATAATTTCTTCATATGGTAAGAAATTTCAGATTATACTTTGAATATTGTGAACAATTGGTTATAGATACTCTTAATTGTGCTTCATTCCTGTGAAGATTTGATGTTTTCTTATAGCAGGAAATTGTATCAGTGACTCAAACTGCAAACTCTTGTGTGGCAGATCAAGTTCTCAGCTTAGTGTGGTTGTTGTTTGGATCTTTAATAAGGTTCTTTGAGTCTGCCAAGTATATTTGTAACTTTGGGTATCATCCTGATGCATGGGATAAGTATATGTATAAAATGTGGGGCTCCCTTCTCTGGCTAACTCCTTTTTTGGATTCTTCTGCTCACTTTTCAGTAGCTGTGGTTGCTCAACATTGTGTCCTAAGGTTCTTTAGATTAGAAAGACTTGATTTTTCCATTAGTCACCTGTGTGGCCCTGACTTTGACCTGCATTAGGCAGAAGACATAAAAATTGTTAACTCACCCCTCACCAATCCCTCTTATCAAATTTTAGCTTCCTTCCAGAAGTTTTACAATTGAGTTCATTCTCTAGTACCTTTAGATATTTGATTTTTGTTTGTTTGTATAATTTGCCCATGCTTTGTAGTTATTATCTGTTGGAAGTGAGAGTCTGGTGGGAGTTTTCTTGGTTATATGGGAAATGGGAAAATAATTTCAAATAAAACCAATTTATTCTCTTCTAAAATAGGAAAGGCCTGGGATTTGGCTTAGTTGGTAGAGCACTGCGCTGCAGTCTCTGAGGTCTTGAGTTTAATTCCCAGCACCGCAAAAATGGGAGAAGGGCCTGGCAATCCACTGGATTCCCTTTCTTGGGAATAGACAAAAATATGGATCTCTTTCAGTCAGTTGGCCAGGTTGCTGTATTCCAAATCTCTTGCTATGGACAAGTGAGCACCTCCAGTGCTGCATCTGTTTGTTGAAATATCTCAATTGGTGTTCCATTAATTCCTAGAACCTTGTGTTTCACCAGTTCCTTCACAGCAGCTTCCACTTCTTCCTTTAGTACCACTGGATTCTGATTATGTGCACCATCTTGAAATTGTTGGTTATCTACCAATTCTTCTTTTTTTATAATGGCTCTGAAGATTCCTTCCATGTTCTTTTGATGTTTCCTACATTGCTTAATATTTTCCCTGTACAATCCTTCACTATGGCCATTGAGGTTTAAATTTTTTCTTCAGTTCTTTAAGCTTGAGAGAAACAGAGCATGTTCTTCCCTTTTGGTTTTCTATCTCTAGCTCTTTGTACATGTCATTATAATATTTGACCTTGTATTCTTGAGATGCCTTTCAAATCTTCTGTTCAGTTTGTAATAGATTATGGATATCACTGTGAAGAATGAGAATACTAGAACAATTAATTGTACTCATGAATTTGTACGTGGACCAGGAGACAATTGTTCAAACAGAACAAGAAAACACTGCCTGGTTTAAAATCAAGAAAAGTGTGCATCAGGGCTGTATCCTTTCATGGTACCTCTTACCTCTTCAATTTCTGAGCTAAGCAAATAATCTGAGAATCTGTACTTTATGAAGAAAAATGTGGCATCAGGATTGGAGGAAGACTCATTAACAACCTGTGTTATGCAGATAACACAAATTTTCTTGCTGAAAGTGAAGAGAATTTGAAACAGTTACTAATTAAGATGAGAGAACACAGGCTTCACTATGGATTGTGATTCAACATTGACAAAACAAAAATCTTTATAACTGGGTCAGTATACAACTTCATAATAAATGGGAAAAAGTTGAAGTTGTCCAAGACTTTGCTTTACTTGGTTCTATAGTCAACACCTACAGAAGCAGAAGTCAAGAAATCAAAAAACATTACATTTGGAAAAGCTATTGCAAAAGATCTCTTTAAAGTGTTGAAAAGTAAAAATGTCATATTGAAGATGAAGGTGTGCCTGACTCATGCCATGATAATTTTTGCCACATCATGTGGTTTGAAAGGTGGACATTGTGTAAAAGCAGAGGAATTGATGATTTTGAATAATGGTGCTGGAGATGAATATTGAATATATCATGGACTGTCAAAAGAACCAACAGATCTATCTAGAAGAAGTGCAACCAGAGTGCTCTTGGGAAGCAAAGATGGCTAGAATGCATTTTATGGCAAATCTTGAATATGTTGTTAGAAGGAGCCAGTACCTGGAGTAGGACATCATGTTTGGCAGAGTGGTGGGTCCATGAAAAAAGGATGGATTGGCACAGTTGCTGCAACAATAGGCTTGAACATAAAAAAGATTGTATGCCTTTCATAGAGTGTGTGTGTCAGGGAGGGGGTTGTTTTGTTGTACATAGGGTTGCTATTAGACCCAACTCCACAGTACCTTACAACAACAACATATGGGGTTAAGGACTGGGGTCCAGCTCAGTTGGTAGAGTGCTGCTCTGTGTTCTCTGAGAGCCTGGATTCAATCCCCAACACAGTGAAAATGGGAGAAGGATGTGGCAATCCCCTCCCAAAGCAATCCCAAAACAATCAGCCATTGAAAACCCTAGAATAACAGAGAAGCACTGACATAGTGCCAGGCATGGCATCAATGGGGAGTGTTGCATTCTGTTGTACATATGGTCACTATGAGTTGGATCCAACTCTATAGCACCTGATAACAACAACAATACACAGGGTTAGGTCTGCATGAATGCCTTCTGAATCAGATGGAGGGGGAGGAATGTATTTAGGAGAAATGAAAGTTGAGTTTCTTAACTTTTTTCTGAAACATAGAAGCTTCAGGGCATATTTCTATTTCCTGTCTGTCTTTATGGCTTCTTGCTCCATGACAGGAAAGGGATCTGAGAGGCTGAAAGGAAGGGAAACGACACAAGAATATGGGTCGGTTGTAAAACCTGGCCCACAGCTCACCACAATTCATTAATCATTGACAAGCATGCAACTTGATTGTTGGTGATATGTGAAGCTAAAGTACTGCAACTCCAATGTTCTTGTAGCCAATGGGCTGGTTGGTAGAAGGAAAATTAGATCTGGGTATATTCATGGGCTGGACCAAGCTGGTTTACTGGTTTAAGAACCTCTGCAGATGGTGAGGATGTGGGAACCTATGAAAGGGTATTTGAAAGGCTCCAGGAAGGCTCTGTGCTCTGCTCTTAGAGGAGTCCCCAGCGAGGCTGACTTGAGGGTCTGGAGTTTTATTGGGAACTAGGGACTTGCCATGGCTTACAGGAGCTTTTGCAATGGTTCTATAAGGAGCCTCTCCTTGACAGGGCTCCATATTTTTATTCAGCTTGATGTTTTAGTTGGCTTGGAGTCACTTTGACTAGAGAGTTTCTGCCTTTTCTTTAGGTTATTTTTTGGAGAACAAAGTCACTCTTTCAGTTCCCTTTACAGAGGTCCCAGGCAGCCCCTGGATATATGAGACACTTGAAGCCTCTGCAGTTCTCCCTGTATTCTCCTCTCCTCGGGGGAAGATAGGTAAAATGGTCACTGATGTACTTGGTCCCCTTGTGAGGCTATTTATCTGTACCAGTGGGTAATGTGCTTGTTCCATTAGAAGGAGCCAGTAAGGATGCCCTAGGAGGACAGGCTTAAATAGTCTGCCTCCTACATTTTTATAATTTCTGAGTTTTCAGATTCTGTTTCACATCATTTCATCATATGATTTTGTGGCATGTAGGTGTCTGTAGGGAAGTAGATGCTCATTGCAATGCAGGGGTTACTATGTCACACAAAGGCCTCATTGGCCACAGCCAAACCCCAAAGACTCCTGAGATCTCTCTTTTCTTGGCCCTCATAGTCTTGTGCTTCACTCTGTTCCAGTTTGAATTCAGGAGCTTAGGTCACCTCTGTAGCCTCTAACCTTGAGAATTCTGAACTCTGGAACTTCAAATTCCCTATGTTTCTTTCCATTGCTGTGTTGACTTTCCCTCAGAAACTATCCTCTCTGTTTCTTCCTCCAACTTCAGAACTGATTCCCAATTTTGATGGGCCCAGATAAATGGCTTCAGTAGGAAGTCTTTTCTTTTGACACCAACAAACTTGGATGAGCTAAATTGTTCACAACTACTTTGGGGAAATTGTTATCTTAAGTAGAAAGGAAGGAAAATGGCAACTTGTTCTAGAATATTAGATGTTAAGTTAATATAGAAAATAAGAAAATATAAAGATACTTCTTGAAAATATGAAAATAAGAAAATATAAAGACACATTAAGAAAATATAAAGACACTTCTTGAATTTAGGGTATGGTAAAACAATCTAACAAGCACAGCTATGGAAACACAAACTGGTATAAGTATTCTGAAAGACAATATGGCAAAACATTTGAGAGCCTTTAGAAATGTGCTTATCTATAAATTCACTTTCTATACATTTATCTAAATAAAGTAAGAGGCACTAAATATTTGTAATGATGCCATTGTGAGTAATTAATATAACCCAAAGTACTTCAAATGGGAATTCAGTAAATATTAAGTTGAACCATACAAATTACTGACAGTTGACAAATGTTGACCTATACAACAGAATTTTGTATGTTGAAATCTAGCAGTATGGGATATTCACATGATACACTTTTATGCAGGTATTAAAAATCATATTTTTTAAGAATTATCATATAAAAAAGATAAGATATAAAATAAATATGTAGCATCAGACCTCAATTTTATTTTGTTAAAATACATGTTTGTGCATATATATATATATATATATATATATATATATATATATATATATCCATGTTCCAAAAAATGACTGGAAGAAAACATTAATGTTAGTAGTCGTTTTGTGGGTGATTGTATTAATTTTTTTTTTTTTTTTTGCTTTCGTCTTTTTACTTTTCTGCCTTTCCCAAAAGTTTTGGTCACAATGTATTAATATTCTGTATTTTCTCCTGAAGTCATACATTAAGCGTTCTTCCTGTTGCTACATACTTCTTCAAGGTCATTTTAGTGGAGTCACAATAATGTATTCTGCAGAATTACATCAATTATTAAATATCCTTCAATGGTAGGCAGGCTTTTAGATAGGTCCTTCTTTCCTTTCTTCTTCTTTTCTTCCCTCCTTCCTTTGTTCCTTCTAAATAGAGATAATACAAGACCTCCTCATCCTTTTTGTTATTTCTATAAAATATATTCCCAGAAGTGAAGTCATGTTAGCCATGGAGAGGGTCAGGGAGAGAATGAACTGGAAGCTGAATGTTGCCCATGGGCTTCTTTTCCTGGACCCTTTCTCCCTTTTGAAGGGCTAGGAAGACATTGTTCTTATGCTGTTTCGTGTTAATGGAAACATTATTGCTTCCCACAGTTCTGATTCCAAAGCAGCAGAGTTTTAAAAGCCTGGCTCAGGGGGGTACAGCTTAATATTTCTTTCCTACTAAATCTCAGAGAAAAACTCATTGAATCTGATAAAAACGTTGCCAGTCTATTAGCACACATGACTTCATTCTTCTTCTTTATTCAGGCAACATTTATATACCCTAGGATGCCCAAGGCCTGCTTTGGCATATATCCACCTGAAAGCCTATGGCTGTGGGTTCAGAATAAGAATAGGTAATTGCTGGCTGCCCATGGCCCTTTCATGCATGGGGAAGTTCTGTTCACGTGGGGCAGGGATCTGAGTATGTTCCCCTCCTGATAGTAAATTGGGGAGTAGAGGAACATTGCCTCTTCCTTCCAAAAGCTTTGGGGTCTGGACACCTGACAAGCCTCAGAAGCTCTGATCTGACTTTAAACTGGTCTTGCATCTTGTTTTTGTTTGAATGCAGAGCATTTGAGGGAGTCAGAGGACACATAAGTGTGGCATCCCTGGCCTTTTGATGTTTGGGAGGCAAATCATTTTTATCTGTGGCAATCTGGATGCAGTCATATGAACTGAGTATCTGCAGAGTGCCTGACTTGGCTGGGGAGCAAGGCCAGGGCACCTGCGGAAGAACTTGGGGCATGATGCTTTCTTAAGCATAATAATGGCTGACTAGTCAAGCTGGGGATAAAGTTGCTGCTGTCTGCTATTCATTCACAAGCATCTATTGAGCCTCTGCTGGATTCCAGGTGATAGGATGGGCCTGGAAGTAGCAGCTGAATAAAACAAGCTTCCTGCTTTCAAGGAGCTCTCGTGATTGGATGACACAGGCAAGTCAATGGACCATGTAGGATCCAAGAGAGATGGTGCTAT
This sequence comes from Pedetes capensis, assembly GCA_007922755.1. Taxonomy (NCBI): domain Eukaryota; kingdom Metazoa; phylum Chordata; class Mammalia; order Rodentia; family Pedetidae; genus Pedetes; species Pedetes capensis. Next base: position 209,041 of record VMDO01001298.1, read on the forward strand.
AAGCAGAATAAAGAGAATGTTGTGTGGACACAGAGGAGAAGCATCAGGGCTTGGGGAGCAGCTAGAGATGAGGCAGAGTTGGTGTCAAAGGCTGAGTGGTATATTTCTGCTGGGTGGTTGGAAGGAAGGGCAGCCAAATCTGCAAGGATGGGGTGGGGTGAGACCTCTCTCTGAAAGCTGGGCAAACACTGATGCTGATCCCAGATTATTTCAGCTGCCTTTTAGCCACTGATAGGCATTTCCTGTGCCAGGGCTGTGCAAAGCACTTGGAATAGAAAGGTGAACAAGAGAGATCAGGTCTCTGCCTAGGGAGATTCACTCTCAGTCTTAACCTATGTAGACTGGCACCAGGGTGGAACTGAATACAGATCCACAAAATACTCCCCTATCTTCTTTTTTACTATTAATATAATGATTTTTTTTAATATTAATGATTCACAATTCTTTAACACTTTAACTGCCAGACACACTGCAAATATTTTTCCAAGTATCATTTGAGGTTTTATTTTTATGTTGTCTGTTTGCCACAGAGATGTTGAAACAAACAAAATTAATGTTAGTCACATCTATTCTGCTTCTCTTTTGTGGTTTTATATTGTTTTGTCAATCTTTTCTTCCAGTTCTAATCATATTATCTCATTGCTTGTGACTGACAGAATTTTAAGAATTGGTGGATGCTAAATGGCTAAGAATGCATTGTAATAAGACAGGGACTATGTTGATAAAAATGAGTGTCAGGTTCTTTCTGGAGTTTCTCTCTCTCTCTGTTGTGGGTGGAAGCAAGAGGTGGGTGCCCTGATGCTGCACCCGGTGGCAAGGCTGTGGCCAGAGAACAGAGCATAAGGCACAGGGTAAAAGGACAGGGGTTTATTCACGAAGGAGAGGAAAGGAATGGAGGATTAGTAAGGGGGGAAAGGGGAGTTGGAGAAGGGAAACACTCAGAGCTTCCTGGGTGTCCTTGCTCTTCCTGCTTGGTTCACAGGTTTCACCACTTTAGAAGCCCTGAGCTTGACTTTCGGAGGCTTGCCTCAGAGTCTTGACTCTCAAAGCTGGTCCATTTAGGATATCTGGCATTGTAGCGGTCGGAGTCGGATAGAGGTGGCAGACAGGTTGAAGTATGATAAAGGTAGGTCCAAGGACGGCTGAATGCTAGGCTAGGCAGACAAGTAAATGGGCCTTGGGCCCTTTACTTGTCTTGCAAGGACCCAGTGAGCTTCTCTTGGATGGTGTTCAGAATGGCTGCTGATCTCTGAGCTCTGGAGTTTATATGGTCTGATAGCCAGCCAATCAGGGAAACAGGGTTGGTCAGAAATGACCAATCGGGCACCAGGGGGGCTTTAGATGCTACCATACCTTGGGTACCATCTTGGCCCATTCGATGGGAGTGGGGAAGAATGAGATACCTGGATGTATAGCAAAGATGATCTGTTGCTATCTTGCCCCATAGGACTCAATGGGAGCACATGACCTGGATATAGGGTAAGGGCCACTTGCCCTGGAGGAAAGGGGTCGGTCCTCCAAGTGGACTAAATGAGCTCCTGGGGACCGGCCATGTTTGGGGTACTCTCTATCCCTTTGGGAATTCCAACAAATGAGGAAACATTTACAAGATGTATCTGCAATCATCTGTCTTTCTTTGAAAGCCACGACTCTTGTGTTTTCTCTCATTTCTGGAATGCCCATGCTATGGTGCCAGGAGAGTTTGAGGGCAGGAATACTTAAGTCATCCTTTTCACAAATACAACATCCTTTTCACAAACATTGAATGGGCCAAGAAAATGAAGAAAACCCTCTCTTTTTTAATAAAAAGTGTCCCCTGACCATCCCAGTGGGCACAGGGCAGTACTGAGGACTCACCTGAGCCTAAGTGCCATGCAAAACTGAGGCAAATGGACACAGAAGATAAAGCCCATTTTCTGAAGAACTGATTAAAATCATTGCTTTTCCTTAAGTGTCCACTGTTTACTCCACAGCTTTGCATGGTAGAAAATCTTGTCCCATTTTACACATCACAAAAACTAGGCAACAAACAAAACTTCCAGAGCTGAAAGGACTGACCCAAGGACATAGAGCTTGCAAGGGGAAGAACTGAGATTTGAATTCTAATCTGAAAGGAGCCCAAAGCTAGTAATAACAGCAAAAAGCTGAATATTGTCACTGTGATGGACATTGTGCTGAGTGCTTTTCATACATTAGCTCTTTCAAGGTAACATCAACCTTTTAAAAGAAGCCTTTCTGTTTTAAAGGTGAGAGCACTGAAGTAGTGTATCTCTGGTCACACAGCTATTCTGTTTCAGAGTCAAAGGGTGAACCAGGACTGTCTGACTTGGACACCTATACTTTGTTCTTCATCTAGTTCTATACTTTCTTTTTATTTTAATTTAAAAATGATGGTAGCTTATTTCTAAATATGAAATGCTCATGCTTATCATTAAAATAATCAAACAATACATGAGAAAAATTATTGTTCTGTCTATCACTTGGTGCTGCTTGCTCCCAAAATGTTTTCTGAATTAGCAGTCTTCCTTGGGAGAACTGACTACCCTGTTCCTGCCTCCATTGCTTTGAAAGTTATACCCCTGTCTGTAATCTATTCTTTATGAAAATATGTTTTTTGAGTAACTACCAAACAGGGAATCAGAATAATTTATATAATTACCAGGCAATCTTAATGTGGTCAAGCATGACCAAAGTACCAGAAAAGTTAATAAGTGAGGGATTGCTTAATTACTTACCTACTAATGATTTTCCAGGAATTGAACCATTTGGTTTTGCACCTGAACATTTTCTATTGAGTCAATTGGAAGTAACCTGTGAGGCAGAAGAGTGCTGAATTCCAAAGGTCATTGCACTGGGGTCGCTGCTATTGATTTCACCATTGGGTTCTACTAAGACCTCTATTAGGATATTGACCAGTTAGTTACATTAATGCATCTTCTCTTTAGTAGGCATGGTTAACATATTGGGTGAAAAAATAAATACAAGCACTGCCTCCAAAACAAGAAACTTTTTCTATAATGTCGTTACATGATATAATTGCAAACTTTCTAGAAGATATTTTCCCAAAGATTGGTCTTATATTAAATTTATGTAGGTAAATGATGAAAGCTAGGTTCTAGAAAATCTTTTGATGCATAGAGGTCATTTGTATTTGTACATTTTCCCCACCCCCTTTCCCTGTGTACTTCCACACAGACACAGAAACATGCACACTCAACCACCCCCAGAATGTCTCCCTTCCCTCAACTAATTGGTTTTGAGATATTCACAAGGATTGGACCATCAATAATTCAATGAGAGCTGGAAAGCAGCAAAAAATGAGAAGATATTTTCCTGGATACTAAGAGAAGTTTCCTTAACTTTAAAGCGGTCTCTTGGCCAAATATCTCATCAGATTTCAGGAGCTAAGCAGGATCAGACCTGGTTAGGACTTGGATGGGAGACTACCGAGGAATACTGGGTGCTGTAAAGTTTGGGAGAAGAACCTGGCAGACTATACTCGAAATAATCAATCCTTGAAAACCACTTATGAAAAGCAGAGAAGCACCAACAATAGTGCTGGGCATGGCACAATGCTGGAGATTGTTTCCTTCTATTGTACATAGGGTTGCTATGAGTCAGACCTGACTTCATGACACCTAACACCACCACCACCATTCTGCAGACGATGTGATCACTGAATTCTGAAGCCAGTTCCTTTTTGCCTTTCTTTGCTATAAAATAAAATTCTCATTTATCTTTTAAATTCACTTCAGAAATGGTCTCCTCAAGGAAGCCTTCCATAGCCCCCCTGCTGTGCTAGATGGCTCTCTTCTGTCTTTCATATCCCCAGTGTATACTTTTAACTTAGTTTATTTTCTGTTTATAGAAATTGTGTGTAGTGATTTCTTCCATTAAAATGTAAGTTCCTGCAGGCAAAACCCAGAGTTTACTCACCTTCCTAACATAACCACCTAAGAAAGTAACAAAATAGTTGCATAATAAATGGGAGACTACACTAAGGTGTGATGCTGGATTGGGCAGTAAGGACATGTTAAGCACAATGCCATTCATTCATTCAATAAATAATTGTCAAGCAGTGTTATGGGCTGGTATGTGTGCCCCCTACCTGCCCAACTCATATGTCGAAGTCCTAACACCTAGTACTTCAGAATAAGGTCTTTAAAAGTTATCTATAACAAGTTACAATGTGGTCATTAGGAAGAGCCCTAATCAAACATGACTGAGGTCTTTATAAGAAGAGGAGGGCTGCTCAGTAGTAGATGTAGCTCAGTAGAAGAACACTTGCCATACCTATGTAGAGCCCTAGGGTCAATCCTCAGCACTTGAGAAAAAAAAAATATAGAGAGATCTACCTTTGGGCTGGGCACCATGGTACATACACATAATCCCAGCCACTCAGGAGGCTGAGGTGTGAGACCCTGGGTTCAACTCCCTGGTACTGAGAAAAAGAAAAAGAATACATCACAAGAAGGCAAGACCATCTACAAGCTAAGTAGAGAGGCCTCAGGAAAAAAACAACCCTGTTGATACCTTGCTTTTATATTTCCAGCTTCCAGAAGTGTGAGAAAATACCTTTCTGTTATTCAAAGTGCCACCCAGATTGTGGCACTTTGTTATGGTGGCATAGCAGACTCATACAAACATCAGTGATGTGTTAGGCACTATTCCAGGTCCTGTGGAGATTACACAGATCCCCATACAAGGCCCTGACCTCAGAGAACCTTCATTCTACCGTGTGTCTCTTCTGAGTGAATGGCCATGACTGAGGGGCTCTGCACTCCTAGCCATGGATGGCATAAGTGAATACATGATCTCAAAGGAATTTATGTTACTGCAGAGACATTGATTAACAGGCATAATTAACTTAAGAGACAATTAAAGATAAACTAAAACCAAGGAAAAATATGTCTCAAGAAATGCTAAAATGAGGAGAGGTTGTTTAGGACAAAGTCTATGGGGAGATTATCAAAAAAGATTTTGAGGGGATAGAAATTCAGACAGGCAGGACTTTGAGAAGAATAGGACTTGTCCTCAGGGAAGAGAGCAGCACTAACAGTGAGTTGGAGGAGGTGAGATCTGTGCTCTTGGGGGCAGTGGGGACTGTAGCCATCTCATCTGTTAGAGGAAAAGAAAGTGATTTAACAGTATTATCCCTATTTCTGTGTATTTTCTGTGTGCCAAGCACTGTGCTAAATACATTAGGAACATTGCCCTATTTATTTATTGAAGTACTGGGAGATTGAACCCAGGGCCTCATGCATGTCAGGCAAGTGTTCCGCCACTGAGCTACACCCCAAGCCTCTAAGTTGTGCAGGCTGCATCTGGCCTCAAACTTGTAATACTCTGGCCTCAGCCTCTCGAGTCACTGGAATTGTAGGCATGCATGGTGGCACCTCACTTAATTTTTAAAGCAGAGTTAGGTTGTAGCTTAGTAGTAGAGCACCTACCTAGCAGGTCCAAGGCCCTGGGTTTGATCCCCAGCACTGGAAAAATATCTTGGAAGCAAAACTACAAGCAGATATTATTTTTAGTATACAGGTCAGTGACTAAGATTCAAAACAGTAAGATAATTATTGCTATCACAGTGCATTTCTTGAAAAGAATAAGTGAAAGAATAGGCAATACCTACCCAACAATTAGGAAAGAACCATATGAGATTTTTTTAGTAGCAGAAAAAATAAAATGAAAATAATTGAAAGCTTGATGTGGTGGCCATTTGTAGTGTGATCCCTGGAAAGCTTCGAAAAAATCTTAGTGCCCAGTGTGTACCCCGTTCCCAAGATCTTTACCAGAAATCTGTTTCCCCAGATTCTTCTTCCGTGCCACATTCTCTCCCATACAAACACCTCCTTACTCTCAGTTCACTCCACGTCTTCTATTTCTGTTGTAGCTATTTATATGTTGTCCATTTCTCCATATCAGACTCTTAAAAATGTGATATACAATAGGAATTTTCCTCTTATAGCAAATGTATACTGTTCATCCCTTCATCAGTATTATATTTAAAAGCAAGTCATAGATTCTTTACATTTTCTCCTAGTTCCTGAGCTCATCTCTCTCTCTGTTCCTCCCACCTTCCCTCCTTTCCTTCCTTCCTGTGTCTGTCTATCCATCCATCCATCCATTCATCTATCCATCTAATTATAGCAGCACTCATAGGGCAGGATACTTAATCCTCTCTTCTTAATTTACCAATGTCTCTGCATAGCTCTTCCATCACATATCTATTATAAATTTCTATATGTTTGCCTGCTCTTCTTCTTTTACTTACTGAGTTTCTAATGGGTTAAGAACCATACCTGCTTTATTTACTCTGAACACTACCTAGCACAACGTAGCTTCACAAAAGGTAGAAAATATTTTTTCAAGAAACAGGCCAATAGCTCTTCTACCAAAAGAATGGGTAAGGGCTTGCATAGGCCAGCTGAGTATTATAGTTCTGGCTTTACTATGAATTTTAAATTAAGATAGAAATCACAGCTGGCAGAGTGAGAGCTGCATGTTTTCTTCAGCCCACTGAGGCTAGGCATAACCAGATGCTCTGTACTAGTGGGAGGGACACGGGTAGGTACATGGGTAGGCTTGGAGAGTCTTTGGCTCTGGCTTGCAGCATAATAACTCTGCCTGAATGATTCATCTCACTCCATTTCTATTTTTCAACAGGCAACACAATCCTCTCAAACAGTGTTTCTCGGATACATCAACCCAGGTGTTCACAAAGCCTGAACATATAAATAAGGTTAAGAAAGCTTTAGATAAGTTAATGAAAGGCAGGTGCCTGATTTGTGTTTGGGAAGGAAAAGGGAAGTTGGAGATGTGTTATTTCTACCTCTGAAAATATTGTCTAGAGCAGCCTTCATGTAACATATGTCTGCTTCGCCATGTTCTTAGAGCTGACCAATTGCATTTCTTACATGTTTCAAGGGCACAGATAAAGAGTGAGGTTATTGATTCTACATGTATCTGGGACAATTTGAGTTGGAGACATTTGTGGGTCAGTAAATGACTCTGCTGTACATGTGGTCACCGAATCCCTAACAAGGAATGAAGGTTTCAGAAAGGCCCGAAGGTGTCTCCTGCTCTAATAGTCCTTATGTTACTGGCAAAGTATATTTTGAAGGAAATTTCAAATCAGAGTGGCATAAATGCCTAATAAATTGCCAAGCAAGGAATCCGTGGTTGATTCTAACCATACAGAAGAACCTAAGGGAATATTCTGGAGAAGATGCTAAAGTTTCTGTGGCTAAGACAGCTATCTAAACATATTTTTTCTCCAAGAAGAGTGCAAACATAGTTTGTAGTCAAATCACTTCAATTTTGCCTTTCTAGTAAGGTGGACGGTTTATAATTTTTCTTAAAAAGAATTGATTTTGGCTTTGTTATTTTACTTTTCTGAAGGATTCCAGACATTGCAAATAACTTATGCAGAGTGAAGAAATTGACAGGTCAACCAACTGCCAAATCAAGGAAGAAAAGGCAGGGGAAATGTGTACTGGAAAATTCCATTTACCTGAGCAGCCAGGGTGCAGGGAAGTTGACATTTGAAAGGGGATAAATACAATGTTTTCGGGCTGCCTTTAGTTTAAATGTGGCAGCAGAAAGAGCAAGCTAAAGTAACTCACTCTCAAACAGACAATAGCAACTTCCTGCTGCTTTAAAAAATAATAACAACCACAACTAACCACTGGATGAAGCTTCTGTGGTAACAATAAACAAAAGAAAGGAAATATGCCTTTCAGACTTGGGGTTCTACATGGTAATAAGCACTTGCCAAAGATTATTGTGTGACTGTTAGCCACAAATTATTTCCTTGGGCATCCAAGAGCTGCAGATGATGAGGGTACGAGGGCCATTTCCTGTGTGAAAGGTGGGGTTGCAATGCCCAGATGCCCATGAGGCCTCAACCCCATTGCTGAGCTGAAAGAAAGAAAGAAAGGAAAAAAAAAAAAAAAACAAAACCAGAATTGTCAAATGGGTGTGGGGACATAAGAGGCTGCCTTATTAGGAGGAAACATTCAAAATACTGGATTTAGTTAAGCAGAGAACAGGCCTTAATATTCTCTGAAATTAGAAAAACAAAATTCTAATTCTTTAAGGAAATCAGCTCAAAGCCAGGAATGGCAAATATCGTTAGGATGTTCAATTTAATTTATTGGTCATGAATGCTAACATAATTGAACAGATGCAGATAGGCTGCAAAATTATACGTTTTCCTTTGAGTTTTTGTGGCCTAGCTTCTTGTTTTATATGAGTGAGTCATGGCACTGTATGGGCTTCATGCATGGAAGCCCTCCTGGAGCAGGGGTGTGCCCACCAGCAGGCAAAGCCTGCTGTAGCATTAAAATGAGTTACTAGCTGTTCTTGCTGCCAAATGTGAGATGATTTTCCCCTAGATGTAGGATAAGTCGTGGATAAAACTGCCCAGTTTGAGCTTTTTATTGTGAATAAAAAGTGAAGACTACTTAATCATGAGGTAACACAGCTTCTTAAGCATGGATCTACACAATTTTCTAAAAAGACCCTGTGGTATAACGGAAAACGGATAATTTGATGCTGTTGCTGATAATTATGGTCCAGAGAGAGAAGTAATAAATAGGCTGGAAGATGGTAAATATGAAGGTTGGAGAAGATAGTTGCTCTTTTGGATTGTATTTATCCTTAAGTCTGTTCCCATT